>JAAMXU010004326.1:0-25010 GCA_019693545.1 Chaetoceros muelleri
TGGAGTGGTTGTGACGGATTCTACAGCCTGTGCTCGTTGCTACTTTGACCGTGCTTCGGCGCCCACGCAACCTAGCGTCACCGAACCCAAGGCTTCTAATAGCACTCATATTGTACAGTTGAAATCCAAAGATGCAAAGACCACTGCATCATCTTCCAAAGGGGTGGTTGCAAGTAAGAGGTTGCCAACGCACAGGGAGGCCAACATCATCAGAAAATCTGCATCCGCAGTCCAGCTTTACGGATTGGACGAAGACCATGAAGATCCGGCATCATTCTTCTAAATTGAACCCCTCTGTATATTACATTTCTCTTTACAAGTAAAATAACCTAATGATAAAGTAATACTGGCAAACAACTAATAAATTGAATCTACTGTGCGTTTACAGTCTTCCCCAAAGATCGTCTCCGAACTTTTCAATGGTTGATATCCAAACATTTTTTAGTCATCAATAACATTTTTTTAATTCAAATTACTCATCTTCCCAGACATTTTACTTGCTACCTCATTCACCGTTTGCCTGGTAAACCAATCCTTTCTGCAGCGTTCTTCTTTCTCTTTGCATTGGCCATTCTTTGAGAAATGATGCTATCGTCAGCCTCTTCACTGGACGCATTCGGGTCAATCTGTTTTATTTCCGTTTCTCTCTTTTCTCGAAGCATCTTTTTTAAAAAAATAATTTAAAAATATGTTGTGAGAGAAATATAAAATATTGCACAATGATTATCATTCGATGTCTATTCGACCGATGATACCAGTACCGTGACGCAAGCAAACGAAAACAACGCTGTTGCATTTATTTTTAACACCATCCAAATTAATTACTGACCTCTTCATATTCCTCAATGTCTTCCGTTTTCAGTGGTATTCTTGTCGGTGGTCTACGCAGCATTGATCGATCCGATGCAGATGGTTTCAATACGCTCGTTTGCTATTGATTGTTTGTGAGAATCGGGTAGACTTATTTGTTCTCACTTTTTCTTCGTTTCTATTTTTGGGATTAATTATTACCATTGCCTTTCCGGTCCGGTCCGTCTGTACTACTGTGAACTGTATCTGGCCAGTATCTGGCCTGTAATTATTTCCCTCCCCTGCACCAGTGGTACCATACCACCGCACTTGTGATGAATGTACCCACGGCACTGCTGTACACTGTTGTGTAGTACTGTAATACTCTGTCAGTGGGTTTGAGAGTTTTCAGTTTTCGCCAAAAACAGCCCAAAAAACAAAAAAAAAACACACAAAATTGTAAAAATAAAACAGAAATATACACATCATCATACTTTATCTCCTCTCCCTCTTTGGTTCCTTTCATGACCTTCCTAGTACTCGACCATCCATCCTAAATCCCTCTATTCATTTATTCATACATGTCTCGTTTAGTATGTGTACCCAGAAGAAGCAAGAAATGTCACAAGAATACAATGAAGCTTCTACTGTCGTTATCGCCATTTTCTCTCCTTGTGTTTACTGATTTAATGTCGGTAGTAACATATAAGCTTGAAACAACTTCGTCCTCTGTGACGTTCTCCTTACTGATCTTTCCGTATCTTATATTAGTACGAGGCGATAACTCGTCATGGATGGAAAATAAGGCTAAATTTATTCGAAGTGCAAGAAACCGTAAAAGAAAACGATTTGAGTCGACCATGGAAGGGCATTACAGGGCGTCTTCTTGTCATCCGAGTAGTCAAGATGATTGCGCCTCCCCAAAGAATGAAACGATACATGACGAAAAGAGCATTGTGGATTATTTTTTGCATCAATGGGACTTTCAGAAACGCATCCGTCAGTCGATGAATGAGACACATACAAATTTGCATATAATGCAAGAGACGATGACAGAGTCGTTTCCGCCAATGCCTCCTTCTCGAATATCTGCCAATGTTGAGAAGATTAAATCCATGTTTGAACACGCATATGATTCCTACATGTATAATGCCTACCCTGCATCGGAACTGAAGCCTATTTCCTGTAAGGGTGGTTTATTTGACCTTGTTCGGTTGCCTGCATTGACTCTGATTGACACGCTGGATATGTTACTCATAATGGAGAATCATACAGAGTTCGCTCGAAGTGTTGAACGACTGCGAAGTTTAGATGAAGAGATGCGGATAAAGTCTATATGGAAAAATGGAGTTGAGCGAGGGGGGTTGTTTGCACAGGATCAAAATGTTAGTGTGTTTGAGACGAATATTCGTGTTCTTGGAGGATTGTTGTCTGCTCATCAAATGGCAGAAATATGGATGGATGATAAAGTTTTGTTGGAAAATGTTTTTGGAAATGATGGTAATGTGCTCATGGGTAGTAGTGATAGTAGTAGCACCACTAGTGGTAGTACTAGTGTGGCGAAGTGTGAGGTAGAGTCTTCTCAAAATCATTATAATGATGATGATAATGAGAAATCGATAACGGATATACATGCAACAAGTACACCCTTTTGCGCAAATCAAAAAGGGGCTCAAACTTCAATGTGTTCCAACGCTTCTGAACAGGTTCCATGTGAGAATATAAATAGGGATTCGATTCATGGTGGCGAAACCTATAATTATGATAGTGGTGAAAGAACCTCATCCTCTTTGAGTAATAATGGCACGTCGTCGTCGTCAGAATATTGGGTTTATGATGGCTTTCTATTGGATCTTGCTCAGGATATAGGTACACGGCTTCTTCCTGCATTTAATACAAGAACAGGCATACCATATGGAACGGTAAATTTACTACATGGTGTACCAAAAGGTGAAACTACAATTGCATCCCTTGCAGGGGGTGGAACTTTGACACTTGAAATGGAGCTATTAAGTCGCTTGACCAAAGATGAAAAATTTGGCAAATTGGCTCGACTGTCTGCAAGAGCGCTTTTCTCTCGTCGTTCAGGCTTGGATTTACTGGGGAAACATATAAATGTGGCTGATGGAAAATGGACGGAAACACTTTCGGGCATTGGTAGTAACTCTGATTCTTTTTATGAATATCTCATCAAGGACTACATTTTGTTCCCTGAAGATGAAGACTTTTTTGCCATGTTCAATGCTACATATAACGGTATATACAACAATGATAGGCTTGGTGACTGGTATCCAGACGTGACGATGAAAGATGGATTGCTTCATCCGCATGCCGTGTTTGAAAGTTTAGCCTCCTTTTACCCCGGAATGCAAGTATTGCTTGGAGAGCTAAATCCAGCTGCGAGATCGACTAATGCTTTCACTTTAGTGAGAGAATTCACTCAATTTTTACCAGAGCGATTTGATTTTGCGCAGTTTCAAGGCTTCGACAATCATCGTACGTATCCATTGAGACCAGAACTTTATGAAAGTAATTACTTTCTTCATCTTGCAACGAAGGAATTAGGATATAGTTCTAGTTCTGGTTGGATGTGGAATGCAGATTTTTTTCTGAATGAACTGGAAGATTCTGTGAAGACCAGGTGCGGCTATGCAGCTATAAAAGGTATTTCATCTGTACCGAACCAAGAAACATTTACTACTTTTGATGAAATGCCCTCATTTTTTCTCAGTGAAACACTCAAGTACCTATACCTCACGTTTAATAGCGATAACCCAATAGATAGTGACAAAGATAGGTCTTGGATTTTTACAACTGAGGCGCATCCTTTGCATAGCATATCTGCTGTAAAAACGTCGAACAGTTGGCTACAAGAGGCGCGAAGCGAGATACTCGGGACGTTGGATTTGCTCATAAAATCTGCTCCCATACCAACAACGAATGGACAAAATGAGCAATCGTTGAACTATCTCTATAGAGAATTGTGGGCGCCATATACTGGGAAGTTCAGCCACATCAAAGATTTGCGTCAAATCAGTGCTAAGTCAAAGCTTTTTCATGTGAAAAACGGATCGAATAGTGGGTCTTACATCGGAAGACTTATTAGCATTGGATCACAAAGGATCGAAGGTGATCCTTTCTCTACCAATATCCTCAATTTTGGCTTTCTTAGTCATCACATTCATGGTCGTGGATCAAGGCTATCGAAGAGTTGCCCAAACTATCATCAGAGTAACTCTCTTTGGATGCAGGCACTGGTAGGTGAAGAAATTGACTATGCCTACGCTTTTGAGACTACATTTTCGAATGATCAACGAATCACTTCAATCAGATCGAAGATACCATCCGCATTAATGGCATCAACGTTGCTAGGAACCAATTATTTATCATATGATGGCAACGTGTGTAAGATATCTTCAAGTCGTGGAGGCAGCAAAGAACAAGAACACAAAGGTGCTCCAGGTCAACGAGTAGGTTCGAAAATAGTTGATGTTGATGATTTGGGAGCATTTGAAATTTCTGTCAGCCCGTCAGGAATCGGATACTACATCAAACATATCACAAGCGGAGAAAGCATTGAGATCACCATCTTCCAACTTGAAAGCATTTTACATGAGAGTAATAAGGAATTTGTGGCTATTGATTCGTTCATTTTGGCAGAGGCCGAGCTTAATAGAAGGAATAGTGTCATGAACCAGTTTAAGGCTTTTTTCAAAATTAAGTCTCCCACGAATTCTGCCAAAAATCGCCATGTAGTTGTTTCAGATGTGGTCGGCCATGCATTTGAATGTAAAATTGAGCTAAGGTTTAGCCTAAGTGGATCGATGGAAAATATTTCGACGACAGTTTTTCCGTGTCTACCTGCATTGTATGGTCCCACCAGTTTGGATGCTTTGGCGTTTGGAGATAAATCGGGTGTGCAGTTTGATGCGAAGATTTATATACCCGATCCAACAGATCCTTTTGGTTGCGATGAAGATTGGACTGGAATTTCAAATTACGATCTTAATGCAATAGATGGTGAAACTAAGCATTTGCAAGGCCTAGCATCTGATTTCAAGTCAACGCTTCATAGAAGGGAAGATGTTTGTCTTCAACCATTCGATCTTCCTAGGGTGCAGATGGTTCACAGAGGAATGTGTAACTTCCATGCTAAGGGTATCAATGTCAAGAATAGATTTAACGCTGGAGCTGTCATCGTCATTAACTCGGATCCGAATGACCTTTTCATGATGTCAGGAACAGGGATGGAAAATCGGAAAGATATCAACGTTGATGAACCATTGTCAGTTCTCGTGTCAGGAGAGGATGGTAAACATATGATAAAAGCCATTCAACGCTACAACGCTCATGGAACAGATGTCTTAGCCTCTGTCCGTATAACGCCAAAAACATCGAGTCTAACCGCAGCAGATCCTGAAATATCTGTACCTCACGATGCAATCGATAGGATCGACTGGCCTATCGTCCTTACGGCACCAAGGAGTATCCAGGTCTACGCATCCCAAGGGTGGGGCATTGGTGCCATAAAAGACGACAAGAACAATCAGTGGCAACTCACACTTTTACAGCACAGCTACGGTACAAAGTTGCGAAGTGTATAATTCCAAAATGGAAGTGTCCTAATTAACATATTCTAAAAATTGACAAAAAGGGTTCAACCCATAACTTTCCTACATATTCTGTTTTGGGTTGCGAAATGCTCCGTAGTTTTTACCAGCCACGACACTTTTTCATCGTTTACTCGTGCCGGGGGTAATGTTAATAGATAAATTGTCCTCTTGCTTGCAATGAAAATTTTCCTACATTAACGAAAAATGGTTCTCCAGTAGGTTTTTCGATTGATCCTGGCACAAACTTCATTCTACCCTCAAAAGTTCCCGATTTAATTGTAGCGCAAGATTGGTATATAAACGTGCCAGATTCTTCCTCACCTTCCATAGTCCTTGTAACAGATGTCATGAAATCATCCCGATATCCCCCTTCTGACAACAGAGGAAAGCGACCAACGACACCTTCACCATTGACTTGGTCAACTTGATTATTTTGAATGTCGGTTAATGTCCAATGGCGACTCAACAATTGGCATGTATGAAACCCTCGTTCCTCAGGTTCCATATAACCAGGTTCACCGCTTTCCAAGAGACGAATTCGGATACTGTACGCAACGACATCAATTTCAGCAGCAGTGGTTGATGACGCAACTACCTCAATCCCCCTGGTAACTTTGCAACTACACAGTGGGGACGATTTTGAAGGAAAAGGTGACAACCATTCATATGGAGACCCACTAAAAAGTTTTTCCTTCCTCACACCAATCTCTTTCATAGACAGTCTTCTGGCATATTCTTCCATCCATTGTAACCCAGCATCCTTCAGTCCTCCATGGGTATTGTTTTCAAATGCTGGTTGGAAACCGTTTCGAGTAATGAGGTCAATGCTCCCATTCTTTAAATTCACCCCAATCGCTCTATAGGTGCGTGTCAGAAAATTAAAGCCCAAAATTGCATATCCAGACGGTCTGTCAACCAGTGCGTCTTGTGCAGAACATAATCTCGTACACTGCACATGATCATAAACAATATAACCCCCAAACAATCCCACCAAAACTTCATTCCTTTGTCGTGACATATCGTCCATATCACTCAACGTAACCTGACCTCCAACAAATGCGAAAATGGCTTCAAGGGAATGAACAACGTCTCTGTCTTTGCAATTTGCAAAACGACCTTCGTACCTAGTGACACCGTCTTGCAATGACGCCAGAAGCTTATGCCCATAAGATCCACTATCATTGGACAAACACCAGTGCAATATCTTCTGCCATATTTTCCATGCTCGAAGAAAGTAAGGGCCATTCAAAAAACAATTCTCATCTTCATTCTCCCCTGTTTGATTATCATCCCTGTTGTCACTCCTACTCCTACTCATAAATCTTTTACTTGCCTTGCACCAATGTCTCCATGACTCAAATGTACTGTCTGCCCTAAAGACAGCCTCGCCATCGGAGAGATGATAGCCAAAAATAGACTTTGCAGCTGCATCCCTCTCCTCTTCCTCCTTGATCATTTTCACATTCTGTTCTTCTCTTGTGCGTCTTGGACGAATTTTTAGACAATGTAGCATACAAAATTCAGATTCATCCTCAACATTCTGAAATTGAAAATCACGCACAAGAGCGTTTTGCCAAATAACTTTGCTTTCATCTGAATTTGTGAGTAACGTGTGAAAATGTGTACAGGTGGCTCGAACTCGCAGCATTTCGACGGAAGGCACAAAATGCAGAATATGTGCCATCACAGAAGCTGGGATTTGCGAAAAGTCCACCATTGTTTTTGGATCCGATGTGAAGTGCGACACTGTAGTGTGTGTATTAGGAGGTTGTCGTTTGATTGCCAAAGAGACTACCGGTAATGTAATAACTTCGAACTAACAGTTAAAGCAAAGTAGGTACACTGTAGTGATGAAATGAATGAAGGAACTCTACAGTACTGTAGGACCTGACTTCATGCTGTGTGTATTTACAGTGTATGGTATGTTGTCTCTTGATGATATGTGAGATCTAGAGGTGAGATCTACCGGTATTTTATGTACACAAATCAAATATGTCATTGGGCATAAATAAAGAGGCCATTCTTTTGTTTCAAACTTGATCTGCTACCGTACCGTACCGTCGTGCCATAAATGATACCTACCTGTGTCATTATGAATTATGTTGAGGTGCGCATTCCAAAGGAAGATTTTGTATTTTACATACAATGTACGTCTCTAGAGGTGGTATTGTACGTACGACAGTCGTACCTACTGCATACTATGCTACCTTCTCTGTACCAAACCAATTTTTGATTTTGGGGCCAAAAATATATAATACGTAGTAAAAGGAAACAAACACAAGACACGATTGAATACCCACTTTGAATCCATTTTGAATTGATATAATATATATTATATTTATATATATAAAGTCATTGCACATCAGTAATATTATTGTATATAAATGTGCCCTAATTGACTTGTGCTATTGATCCCTTGAAATATCCGATCCATTTGAAAATTCATTTGAACTTGAGACGTATTGATATAACTAAAAATAAGACAGTCGCCGCCTTCAATCCATCGACCCGTCCATACAGTATATTCATTCATCCATTCATCATGACACACGGGGGAGGATCCAACGTTGGAATCGCCTTTGGGGCGGTCTTTGCAGCCGGAACATCCACTGCTGTTGGAGCAGCCATTGTTTTCTTTCCCCGACTGGTGAAATTGGCCTCGCGGAGGGTCCTTGCTTCGTCCCTTGGAATATCTGCCGGAGTCATGACCTATGTGTCCTTTGTGGAAATCTTTCAGAAATCAGTGGGCGCCTTTGATGAGATGAATCTCTTGAAAATTGAGGATGACGACAAAAGATTTGGCAGGGCCAACCTTTACGCGACCCTGTCGTTTTTTACGGGGATTCTGGTTATGATTTTAATCGACTTCACGGTAAAGTTCTTATCCTCCAAAGATGGTTCTCACGACCACGATCATCATGATATCAGCGATTCCCTTAGAAGGGTGGAAAATGGGAGTATTCCAGGAGATACTTGCAACAAGAAGCAGGAAGAAGTCGTTGTTCCTCCCGTCCTTTCTTGTTGTCGACCAGACCCTGTGGGTGATCTTGAGAGTTGGCAGCTTAGGGCGACGGAAGAAGAAAATCGGAACATTCGTTTGGATGGATCGACCCTTTTTTCGGGGGGTATCTCAGCCGAATCCGACGATAGGGAGGAAGCTTCCGTCAGCTCTGTGGATATAGTGAACGAAACCATGTCGGGGGGCGGAGAAAAGTATTGCGAAGACATTGCCAACGTGGAAGCTTCTCGAAAGAAACTGGAAGACGAAATAGAACAGAAGAAATTAGTTCGAATGGGATTGCAGACGGCCATTGCTATAGCCCTGCATAATTTCCCAGAAGGTCTTGCTACATATGTATCTGTATTGAACGATCCGAAAATTGGAGCTGTTCTTGCCATTGCCATTGGAATTCATAATATTCCGGAAGGTTTTTGTGTTGCACTTCCCATCTACTATGCAACGGGAAATCGTATGAAGGCTTTTGTATGGGGAGCTCTTTCGGGAATTTCAGAGCCCATTGGAGCTATACTTGGCTATCTTATTCTGGCCAATCGATTCTCAAGTGTGACTTATGGCGTAATGTTTGGCGTGGTGGCTGGCATGATGGTCATGATTAGTTTAAAGGAGTTGCTTCCAACTGCGTACCGATATGATCCAGGTGACACCGTTGTCACCAATTCTCTTATTGCTGGTATGGTGGTTATTTCCATGTCTCTTGTCTTATTTTACCTTTGATGAATGATGATTGATGATGACAATGATGTTGCAGTGCATGCACATACATTATCCAATGAGTCAAACGGTTGTGATGTATTGTACAATTTTTAAGTCATGAAATGGAAAAAAAGAAAAAGCAGTTAAAATCATATTATAATCAATCGATACCGAAAACTAGATTTTACTTTGACATTGATATTTGGATACTTGAGGTGTGTTTTTTGTCTTGCATGAAAATATTAAGAAGTTAGTGTTGATCGGAGACGTTCTTGTTGTTGTTTCATCACATTGAGGAGACTCATTTTGGAATTAGCACCACCGCCACTACCATAGCGGTAGTTGTCAACGAGAAGAATTTCTTTCGATTCCTTCTTCAGATTTATTTCTGATTCCAAAAAATGCCTCAAAATCTCTATCGTGCTAGAAGATTGTTTGTCGTATTCTCTCTCCATCATCGCGGTTGATGCAATAATATTTTCTTGATCGACCATCAAATCTTGCATAGCCTTGGTAACCGAGCTAACGATATTTTCCATCTCTGTCATTTTACTAGCCAAACGCTGTCTTTCATGGATAAGATAGTTCATTTCATCCTCCAAGCGGGATCTTTCTTCTTCCTGTTTCTTCAATTCGTTTTCCTTCTCGATGATACATTTTTCGTTTAAACGCATAAAATCATTCTTGCTCTCAATTTTCACTTTGATCTGATTCTTGGCAATCTTGGCAGCAGTCAGAGCCATCCTCTGCTCATCAATCTTTTTGGATATTTCTTCTAGTTCTTCCGAAATTGTCTCTTCGGCTTCGGCTTTCGTAAATTCAGCAATTGCCTTGAGCTTTCGTACTTCGGCATTCAATTTCTTGATCTTTTTGACTGTAGATATGTTGGTATGTTTGTCATCATTGTGGAAGCAACTGTTAAAGGAAGACATTGTAGTGATGCTTCCATCGCAGGAAGATGATGATAAATCCGTATTGAAAGGAGCCATAATGAATTCAATCAAAGTATATGGTTTATGGGATTACAACGGTATAGTAAGTTTCCTTGAAATGTTTTTTGAAGTATGAAGTTGTGATTCTTTGTGATGACAGTCTTGTAAATTAGAGCAAATTACGACTTAAGATTCGCTGAATGCGCTAAAATAGTATTACTAAACTCGACATTTTTGGAAATGGTGTCCAAGATGCTCGCGGAAAATAGATTTTTAGGTCTGTCTCTATACTCTTACACTTGTGTTGATTTCCTTCCAGTGAAACCATTAACCAGACGCCAATGACCCCGCAACAGCAAATTTTGTTTGCTCTCAATATACAGTTTCACTCGAGAAAAAGAGAGAAAAGAGCTGTAGAGAGAGGCTAAGCTACTATCTGCTATCTGTTTGTATTTTTGTATCTTGCCACGCTAATTTTAAACCGGGTCGTGTTCTAATTATCAAAATCATTATCTAAAAGGTGGCACTTTCTTTGCTCCATGTTCAATCATGATAATTGTTCGCGGAGAAGATATTTTTTTTGCGAATACATAGCTACATTGAGGAAATGTCCATCAGTGACTCAAATGAAAGCAACCGTGAACATTTCAAATTATGAATCAATAAAGCCCCCTTGGTTCCTTTTTTCCAAGCACCATGAACTATGAAACAACGAGAGACTTTAAACTCGAATCCAAGTTGCTGTGTTTTACACCATTGGTTGATAAGCAGAGCTCAGGATGACTGGAGGTTGAATCGTAAAAAACAGAATACCAAAGCAAAAGCAAAAATACTTGGATTAGCTATACTTCTTGGTGTGTGTGGTACTTCACATGTAGTTTCGAAGATATTCAAAAAGTACGACAATGGGCGAACTGACCAACTTCACAGTGACAGATTGTTAAAATTCGTGCCCTCCTCTGAACAGGTTGGAGAGATTCAGGAATCAGAAAATAGATTAGTTGTTCTAGCCATAGTTGGTGTGGTTTACATGTTCATAGCGATCGCAATAGTTTGTGATGAGTTTTTTGTTCCGGCTCTGGAAGAAATAGCCAGTGAAAAACACCTTGACTTGTCCATGGATGTGGCAGGTGCAACATTGATGGCCGCTGGAGGTTCTGCTCCGGAATTGTTCACGTCCCTCATTGGAACATTTAGTGGGTCTGAAATCGGTTTTGGGACTATAGTAGGTTCTGCCGTATTCAATGTACTTTTCGTGATTGGAATGTGTGCTATTTGTTCCAAAAATATTTTGCACTTGACGTGGTGGCCACTCTTTCGAGATTGCACTTATTATGCTATCACTCTAGCAGCACTCGCAATATTTTGCGGGTATACGTCACCTAACGAAATAGAATTGTGGGAAGGTGTAATGATGCTTGCACTTTACATCGGCTACGTCACCTTTATGAAATTCAACGAAAGGCTTTACAACCGGATCTCCAGAAGAATCCAACAAAGTAAAATTGCCGACGAAACGTCTGTTGAGATCAGAAATGGAAGCAATGCTTGGAAACCAAACACGTTTCGGGCGGGGCTACTAAACTTTTTAATTGGTAAAGGATCACTAGTTGACAAAGTTGGTTTTGCCATTGTTACCAAAATTTCTGGCGATGTCAATGCAGTTTTCAGAAAAGTTGATATGAGTGGAGATGGTTACATCGATCATGATGAATTCAAGAAGATGATAGAAATGCTTGAAACAAAACTCTCTGAGGAGGATATCAGTCGGGCATTGGAGGACCTTGATGATAATAGAGATGGAAAGGTGAGGGACTTTGTTCACAGTACTATCCCCGTTTAAATCATCCAAAATGAAATATTCACATTCTTTACCCTCTCAAAAAGATTGATTTGAAGGAATTCACTAAATGGTACATAACATCTGAAAGTAGATTGAAGGCCGAACTGCGATTGACATTTGACGAATTTGATATTGACCGGTCGGGGACTATAGATATCGATGAGATGAGGAGGCTCATTAAGGAGCTAGGCACAGAAGCCACTGAACAAGATATTCGGGAAACATTTGAAGAAGCTCATTTGACTGGTTCTAAAGACCAAATATCTTTTGAGGAATTTGAATCTTGGTACACACATTCCAAGTATTGGGATGAAAAAGTGGCATTGGTGGACGATTGCGCCAAAGAGGTCATTGAACCTATCTCTAGTTATTTGAAGCCTCCGGACGAGGGCAAGATTCTTGAATATGTTTGTTGGTTGATATTGCTTCCAGTTGTTTCACTTCTTTGTTTCACAATACCTGATATCAGACAGCCAGAAAAGAAAAAGTTGTGTTTTGTTTCATTTTTAGTTTCTATATTTTGGATAGGAGTTTTCACTTTTTTCATGGTTAAAGGTGCTGAGTTTATCGGCAATGTCCTTGGTATTCCAGTTGTGTTGATGGGGCTCACTATTATTGCAGCTGGAACAAGTGTCCCTGACCTTCTAACAAGTGTGATCGTGTCCCGTATGGGTGAAGGTGATATGGCTGTATCAAGTTCTATCGGGAGTAATATTTTTGATGTCACTGTGGGTCTACCTATTCCTTGGATATTGTTCCATTTAGTTCATCCGAGAGAAAAAATACTTGTAAGTCATAAAATGATAAATGATGATTGTTGCAAACTATCCCCATCATGATCGGTAGATTTTTCTAATTGGTCGCTTTTGTTGAATCATCACTTCCCTATTCAAGATCGAAACAAAAGGCATGACGCGATCAATCCTCCTTCTTCTTGTAATGTTGATGAGCATAGTAATATTGGTTCATTTAAATAGTTGGAAAATGACCAAAACTTTGGGATTAGGGATGCTTATCCTATACTTTGCCTTTCTAGTGCAAGCAATTCTACTAGAAAATTAAGGCCCCGCTATTACTATGCTTTCGACTTGATGAACGAATATGGTGGAGGATGAGGAATGAAGGCAATGCATAGTCACTTTGCTTAGATCTCTACTGGAGTATTATTGCTTGATATCACGGTTCAAAACTTCTAAATGTTATCTGGTACACTTCAAGGCCGTCGGTTCCGGGGGGGGAGGGTCATAATGGGTGTGATAGAATAGTGAACTTCAAGATTTTTAAAGCTATTTCAAATTCAACATTTTTTGAACTTCAACATAATTATTAGAACATCCTAGTTATCAATGAAAAAATACATTTTAGACATAGAGAGAGAACTTGAGAAAGCTATCTGCCTTAGAAACTTTCCTTCCCAAGTTGCTGAGAGACATAACAAACCAGAGGTAAGGGTCTCGTCATCATCCTTGTTATCGCGATATTCATTCCTCCTTGCCTTCCATAATCCTAACGGATCCATGCAAATTCGTTGACCCAGGTGGAAATTCAAACTAGTAAAGAGTTACTTCTAGACCCAGTGATCATAAGAAGCGTCAACGCATCCGAAAAATGCTTAATAGAATCGTCCATAAACTCTGTTCGAGTTAGCTACATTTTCAAGTTCGAGGAGGCCGATAAGGTAGAAAAAATGCTAGGCAAAGAGTTTCTCAGTTACTTACAAAAACGAGCGGTCGACTTTCAAATTGTAAGGAGAGTTCCCGTAAAAGAGCATTCTTTTTCATTCCTCATCACGAATAGGCATGTTGATAAACTGTCAAAAAAGAAAATAATCGCATTCATTTCATTTTTTATGACTTTTGTCGAGAGCGAAATAAGTGAATTGAAGATTTCAATAAACGCTAGGGGAAGATCAATAGCAAGTGAATACATGAAACAGTATTCATAATGCATTTTAATCGGACTTTAAAAATTTTCTATCGATTCATTGCGATACCCTTCCAAGAATGTCGATTTTAACGAAAACACGCGGCTTTTACGTTATTGCGTGTTGCAAATGTCCAAATTATAATCCAGATTCAGATTCTTCAAATCGTCAGCATACTTTGACAATATTTCCCCATGTTCTTGTATTCCTTCCTCACACCATTTCTTAAAATACTTTGTATTTGGGCTGGAGTGCACGCTTCCAATATTACTGAGAATATCATCAATCACATTCTCATCACTAGACACATCAAGGAAGCTAAATATTTCCTTCAACACCTTTCTTGGATCTGTAGCAAAATCTTCAAGTCGTGCCCACATTGTAGGAGATTCCAACACTTTTTCATCCATTTTCATGTACTTGTGCAGCTGAATATAATTTCTCAATAAAATCTCAAAATCTATATACCCGCCCATGGATTCCTTGACAAACTTATCCGTCGCATATACATTGGCAATAGGGTGCCTAGTCATGAACATGAATTTGGTAGCCAACCTCTTTGGCTTTCCAATACTAGTATCAACAGCCACACTACCATCTTCCTGCACAGGCATATTATACACACCTTCCAGAAATGTAGAAAGCACTCCATTTTGAGGACTTTTTTCAACCCATACCTTGGCCTTTTTCAGTCCATCTGTTCCATACTTCTTACTCTTGTCCCAATACGGCGCGAAACGATTCAAAAGCTTACTCAAGGTAGAAGGATCTTGCAACAATTCCTTTCTATTGTCCTTGGTCCAATGCACATCCGGAAGCAAGGCATATCTTCCAAGCCCATCCATTTTTTCAGCCTCGTCCCCTTTGGCACGCCTAGGCGCTCCAAAGTTTTTCTTAAACTCCAAACCAACCCCAAAACGAGGATACACTTCTTGAAACAAAACTCCCTCGGAATAATCAACACCCGTTTCGAATCGGTCCCCAAATCCTACAACATCCGGGTGTCGCTTGATGGCTTCCCACAAGATAGTGGTACCAGATCGGTGAGGCCCCCCGATTAATAAAACTGTTTTTTCATGGTCATCCATGAATTTCCTCCACTCGTAAGGTGTCCATTTGTAATCCTTCGCACCATGTCCCAATAAAATATTAATTCCATACTTGCAGTAATAATAATACAAAATTCCTCCAATCACTGACAAAAATCCAGTCATCACTAAAAGCATCGTGCAGAAGGAAACCTTTTTACGATATTTCATATCATTGCGGATTTTTGATTTTTTCTTGGTTGTCGCTGTTCCTCCTTTCACAAGACCTTTGTCTTTGTCCGCATTATAGGACGAGTCATCTTTCTTCTCATTGTTTTCATCTGCTACTTGTTGTGCCGCCTTTGTTTTTTTGCCTTTTCTTTGTTTGACTGTCATATTATATATATTATAAGGCAACTAACTGTGATGGAAATTGAACTGAATATTACAAGAATGGGTTGCTTGATAAGTCAATGTTACCGATGTAAGTGTACAGTCAGTAAGTACGTGTAGTAAAGAGAGATGGAAGCGAGAAACCGAATGGATGTTGTTTTTTAGTGTGTGTATATAAAATTTATGTGTTTTCGTTTCGATGAGATGAAAAAAATAATACCTACTGTACTCTGCAACTGATACGGTATATTTTTTGTTGTTGTTGTGTGCATAAAAATAAAACCTCTCAGTTTTGCAAAGGAAGGACAAACCAACTTCCTTTCGGAAATTGGGAAGTTTGGAGTTCCTCGCCTCCACTCGGTCGCGTCGTCTGCCACCCCTTCTTGTTGGTGTCAACGAGGCTTTTACGGTTTTCGGTTGTCAATTCTCTCGCCTCTACTTCTCTACTTCTCCACTCACCTCCTCAAAACTACTCTCTCACCTCTCATCACAAAATAAAATATATAACCAATCAAGACTTCTCTCAGTTTCATCTCATCGACAGATCTCAGTTTCATCTCATTGACAGATCCACTCACTCTCTTCACAACAGTAACTGAGCATTGGGTATGACAAATAGTTTAGTTCCTTGATCATCCTTATACAGTACTGACTACAGTGCGTACCAACTACTAAAATATTTGCTTATTTGAAGAAGAAGAAGAAGAAGTGTGAGAACGAGTTCTTCTTCATTGAGCCATTCTACTAGAACTTATAGCCAGTGATCAGTGATTGTCCCCCTTTGTTGACAAACTGATGAACGAATGTTTGAATAATGAGTAACCGCCGTACTCATGAGAAAGTTACAGAACTCGAGCGTCTTATTGCTATCGATGATCAAGAGGACCAGCGCAAGATTCGTAGTCATCACCATTATGGAGCTTTGGATATAAGTGCCGATGAAGCATCTTCGTCAAATAATAACAATAATGAACGTTTGACATTGAATAATAGTACAGTCACTGCAGCAACAATTGATGATGCCTATCGAAATGACTACTCGAACCGTTATCTAATTTCAAATCTCTTTGCGAGGAAAGAATCGGCGTTAAAAGCACAACTCTATCCCAAGACTATACCGACCAAACCACCCGAGAGAAGGGGAAAGCGTCATCGAGATGCTAACTTTCAAAGATTAAACGACTTTCGACACTGGTGGAAAACATCACGTCTATTAGTGAGAATTGCTGGATCCTTAAGTTTTGCATTTGTTTACTATAACTGGTCCGATATTTTGCCTTTATTAGTTGCTCAGAAACACAAAGGGATCAAAGCTGCTGTCAAGGTGGAAAAGGTGATTGGACGGGGAGGAAAAAACAGGCCATTTTTGAAAGGTGTGCAACCATTTACGAGAACGATGAGGCTTTATATGGCCATTAATCGTGGGGTGGAAGCTTCTGTGGACAATCGTTTCTGGGAAGTTTTAGTTGCAGAAGCCCTGGCGTTTATGGGGAATCGTTCGTCGCGATGGTGGGCGAGACATGTCGTTGATCGAGGCTGCAAGTACATCATCTTTCCAATCACTATGATGTCTCTAGATGGAAAAGGTTACAAGGTAATAGTGTGGGAAGCAATTATATTGGGAATGGGCATGGTTCGTGCCATTCTTCCTTTTGCAAGTTCTTTTCTAGGGAGTCGCATTGGCCGACAAAGCACATTCTCTGCATTGGATCGCATGACCTTTCGGTGGAAGACAGTGCAAGAGGTTAAGGACTTTGTCCTATCCTCTGGTACTTATCGGAGTACCAATGAAGATGCGTTTTGTTTGAAATATGCCAAGGATATAGCTGCAGCAATTGGGCA
This sequence comes from Chaetoceros muelleri, assembly GCA_019693545.1. Lineage (NCBI taxonomy): Eukaryota > Bacillariophyta > Thalassiosirophyceae > Chaetocerotales > Chaetocerotaceae > Chaetoceros > Chaetoceros muelleri. The sequence goes on from JAAMXU010004326.1 coordinate 17,080, forward strand.
TGGGAGTGATCCAGCTTTAGTTCGTAGAAACTTGCGTGTTATTGGATTTGAGCTTTTTGGCACTGGATATGGTGGATATTCTCTATATAGGTCAAAGATGTTTGAGAATCGTGGTTTCATTTTGATGTTGCACCTAACACCTAATGGGCCATCTGTTGCAAATGAAATGGCACGATACTTGATTCTGGAAAAGAAGAAATTTGATGATACCACATCATTTTACTCCAAGGGATTCTGCACTGCAGCCAGGATGAATACAGAAACTGCAGTGAAGGGTTTCACCTATTCTGGAGCATTCTTTACATTTCAAGAGTGGGCAGCGCTCAAGTTGCGTCATGATCGCGAGAGATTGAATTATGATACAGCCTGCAAATACATGGGATACAAATCGAATTCTGTGTTTGCTGTGAGTAATTTTACTCCTCCGACAGATTTAGTTTCTTTGAAAGGATTCATCAGAACCGGTCGATTACCGAAAAAGAAAAAACGAGATAACAGGAAATGGGAGCAAGTTATGAAAGAATTGGACCATTTGTCTCACAAACTAAAAGGGATGGAAAAACAAGGAATAGCTCCTAGGGGTGTTATAGTATACTTTGAAGGACTTGATTGTGCTGGAAAGAGTTCCACGGGTGGATTGATCATGAAGGCTCTTGAGCAGGCAGGATATGACATTGCCCAAGTGCAATATAACAAACCGCCTACAGAAGAGGAGAAACGTAGGCCCTGGATGTGGAGATTCAAACAACCGGTTACAGTGATTGAGGGTGAGGAGCATAAATCAGCTTTGGTATGGGACCGTGGCCCTGGTAAGTTATTCTATTCCATCATGTCAGTCTCGAATTCTTGTATTGCTTGATTTTGCACGCTCTTCTTACATTTTGATGCCACATTGTGTCTGAATGCAGCTGGTGATTTTGTCTATGGACAGTTAAACGAACTTTCTACCGAAAACAAATTAGAGCGTTATCTAGAGTTTCACCAGTTTGAAGAAGAATGTCTGTCCAATGGTATAATGTTCTGCAAGCTGATGTTTGTTACATCTCGTGATTCCATTTCTACAACCCTTGGGAAAAGACTTGCTCATAAAGAAATCGTCCGAGATCTTCATGCATGGCTCGATGCCAACAGTATCCATCACGACAGGGAAGGTTTGAATGAAATCGAAAACCACATTGATCCAACGGACTTTGTCGCCCTGAATAAGTATGATTACAACCTGAAAACTTTCCATGATTTTGTTCTCCACACTGATCATGTAGGGCGATCGCATGTCAGACATAACTCTTCTTGTGCTTACATCCCTTGGCTCATTATTAATACCTCCAACCGTCACTTGGCTCGGATGCAAATAATGAAGAGCTTCGAGAGACAATTAGATTTGTACGCGAAAAGTGTCAAGAAACATAATGGTGAACCGCCAGAAATCTTAGAAGGGAGCCTTAGCAATGATGAGGATGCCGAGCAATTTCAAAATCTTCTGTCTGATCCACGCGGTCCTTTCAATCATGGGTGTACCGAGAATAAGGGGAGTTTATGGGTCGCCGTGAAGGAATCATCATTTTATGTGACATGTATGGTTTTGATCGCAGTTTCCTATATTCACCAGACTTGGAAGGTTAGTTTTTGGGGCGACGATGACTGACGGCAGCAACACAGAAAGAGTTGTATGGTGCATTTAAAGTCTTTGCACGCCACGTCACTACTTTTTCAAGTCATCATGACCATGATGTAATGCGTATACTGTAATTCAGGAAAATCATTCATTTTGTATATTTGCTATTTTTGACACAGTTGTGCTATGTTTTCCCAAACACTGCAGATTCTCATGACTGATAGATATCATCTCTATTACTCTCTGTAAATCTTTTCATTTATGGTCTGTTCCGTCATTTTCTTTTTTCCGCGGATCCAATGTTCTGTTGCGCCTCGTCCCTTCGTACACTAAAGTACAGTAGTAGCGGCGGCATCTGCCACGCTCTCTACAGTACAATACAGTACACTTACAATAGACAGAGCAACACTGTAGTGTAGCCAATAGTAGGTCGCAGATTGCGCTTTGCAATCTCGCCTGCCTTCCAAATTCCATAACCCATGACACAAACAAATTTTCATTTCAATTGCAGGTTGCAGTCAGTCGGTCGTCTATGCATCAGCAAGCAAGCAGTCAACCAGTGCCGTAATCCTCTCATTCGACATGCCACCTACAGGCAACAAGAATGTGTATTTGAAGAAACAAGACTAAAAAGACATTTGAAAAGGGAATAATTTAGAAAATAGAAATCATTAATTTTTACTTAAAACCAAATAAACAAACAGGTCATGCGCCCGAACCTTCTGACTTTATAGAAGAATAGTAAACTTTAATCAAACAATGAACATAATCAACTCATCATTTCGTGCTCTTTTTCGTTTGGCAAGCAATGACGAAAATGAAACTGCTCCTGAAGTATCAGACTCCAATCCTGAACCTAAAGAAGAAGAGGAAACTCCCCCAGAAGAAGAAGAAGAAGAAAAAGAAGAAGAAAAGGATAACTCTGTCAATAACAATGCTTCTTCTCTCAATGAATCTGCTTTGAACCTCCTTACTGACTTCCTTGACAAGAAGATTGAAGACTTAAATAAGAAAGTGGACAATGTCATGAAAGAAATCAGAGAAGAGGTACAAGACAATGCCCAAAACAGATCTCAGGGTATTCCAGGATTGTCAACTATAATGAAATCCTCAAGCAGTGAATCAAATGGATCAGAGCAAGTGAGCAAGGATATTGATGGAAGTGTTATTGATCTCTCATTGAATCTCTGGTCTAGCAGATATCTCAACACCAAGGATACTGCTTTCAGTAAGGCTAAGAAGCAGGAATCAGTCTTTGATGAGGAGATCACTAAGCAAAAGCATTTTCATTTGAAAGAGTCAAGATTTTATGGCTTGAAACGAGTTGTTGAAGACAAGTTGAAAGCAATTGATGCCGTTGAGCTTACAACTTTTGATAAGGTACTGAGATCGCTATTCTTGATGTTGAGAGAAGGCTCAAGAGACACAATAACCGCCACAAGAGTCAAACACTTGGCCTATTTTTGCTCTCCTCACTTACCACTGAAGCCAGGAACACCATGGAGGCAAATTATAAGGATGCTTGCACGGTTTCTTTTGGAGGTGCCAGAATTGTGGATGGATTGCTTTTCTTACATTTTTTGTACAAGGAAATCAAGCCGCCAAGTGACCTTATTGAGATGGAATTGCGTGAACAACTTGGTGCTCTCTCAGCTGCAAAATACAAGAATAGTGCTGTAAAGACCCTGGATCGATTCTGCCAGTTGATTGAGGCTCTCGGACATGAAGGAGCAACCATCGATGAAAAGCAGAGGCGTGCTGTCATTTACAGAGCAATGCGTTTGGTGACCGTTCCCAAATTTCGTGATTTTGTTGACTTGGTTCAAAGGGAAGATAGGCTAGCTCAGCAGAAAGGATCCTCCCCCAAATCTTCTTCAGAGCTCATTTCACTTTTCCGTGAAGAACAGAGGGTATTGATGAAGCAAGGGGAGTACAAGGTACCAGGGGGTGATCCCAAAGGAGAAGGAGGTGATGACACTAAGTTCATCTCTCTGACGATCAATGCTGACAGAGGAGGAACCGGCAACAATAAAGAACAGGGTGAAAGTAACGATCAGAAGGACTCTCAAGGTGGTGGTCGTAACAAAATCCCAGAATGGAAAACTAAGAAACCCCGTGATCCATCTAAGCCGGTGAGTAGAAATGGTAAGCTTTACTACTGGTGTCCTCATCACCGTGATGGCCAAGGGATGTTGGCACGTCATAAACCAGAAAAGCATACTTTCAAGAAAGAACGAGGTGGTGCTGGTGATGCATCGTCCAATCAGCAATCCAATGGTGGCACCCCTGCTACTGGCACTGGTTCAACAAATAGACAAGGTGGTGGTCGGAACCCTGGCAATCAGACCGAACCAAAGCTTGAGATTGATCATGCCACTCTGGCGCTTCTCAAAGATGGTGACCAAGCTGGTTTTCTTGCGCGAATTCAACAGGATTTTTGTTAAGGCGGAGACTTAGGGTTTCGCCTGCAATTATGCGATTTCTCCTAGCCTTGTTTGTACCCTTAGCCTTGAGCATTGTTGTGTTCAAGATTCTTCTTTCGGTGCGCCAGGGATGGGTTGAGCAGATTACTGATTGGCAAACACGGGATGAATCTGGTATCAATTCTTCGGTGTTACCAGTATATAATGGACTTGCCTTAGCCAAAGCAGGACGGCCTATGATTTTCAATGGCTTAAACTTGTCTTCTTGGTTCTGGTCCACTTATTATGGTGCACATGATTCATGGACAGATATTTTTACATTACTGGATACATCTTCATGGGTTATTATCTCTCAGTTATACCTACTTACCATCATGTGGTGCCCTCAAATTCCTAGAAAGCCTCCGGATAAGCCTTCATTTGCATTGCCTACTACTGTCTTGGATGATTGTAATGATGATGTGAATGAGTGGGGTTTTAGAAGGATGAATGACCCCTGCAAAACAATTGAATTAAATAAGCCTGGTGGGTGTAAGATTACTGCTCGGACCAATGTATATTCGCAGCTGATTACTACTTACTCGGCTCAGCAATGGAAGAGGACGGTATCCAGTTTCCTCACTTGGGATTCGGATTGCTTCCTTTTGGTGTTGGATACTGGCTCTTCTCACCATGTAATCAATGACAAATCCCTCTTCATTGGAGACATAAACCCTGTTAAAAATGTTCATCTGAATGGAGTTGGTGGGCGAATTCAGGCTGTTGGGCATGGTTCAATAAAGTTCAGAGTCACTGATGATGACGGTGTCCCTTGTGACTTGATACTCCATGATGTGCTTTATGTCCCAGACTCTCCTGCTAACCTCATTAGTCCACAAAAGCTAACTAATGGTCTCCCAGAGGGACAGCGCTTTGATGCATTCTCGTTTACCAGTGGAAATATAACTGTATTTGGTTGGGATAAAGGTAAACACCTCTGGACAATTGTCCATCGTACGGATGTGGACATCCCAATGCTTCCAGTCAATGAAGGACATACTAATTCAGCAGCATTCTTTTGTGAACCCTGTCGGCCTGTTGGTTACGTGAACACCCCAGAATACCTTAGGCCATCCAGATCTGTTTGCCTGTCAGAGGGAGCTACAGCCCTCCGGGTAAATGGTAGACAGGCTCAGCCAGATGGATATTGGAATAATGACAGATGGGTTCCTAGTCCCATGGTATGGCATGATGGCAAATGGGCCCCCTTACAATCGGCACCCTTACCATGGGAACACAATAAAAATGAAGATCCCTCCACTTATGGGCGATTAGATCAGCGTATTACCCATGGCAGGACAGATGATGATGAGAATGATGAAAACGGTGTACCCGCTCCGGATCCCAGAGGTGCTCCTTCGATTCAGGTTGATGAAATGGCTGCAGAGCGAGAAAAGTTGACGCCTTCTACGGTTTCCAATGCCCCAGATGTTACCTTATCGCAAAATGACATTGAGAAGCTTTTGGATGCAATGCATAGACCGCTTAGTCCTAAGGACCGGGATTACCTTCGTCTTCATCATCGCCTAAAGCATATGTCGCAAGTGCACATCCAGCGTCTTGCTCAAAAGAAAGTTGTGCCTAAGCATTTTGGTGATACCTCCTACAGTCCACCTCCGTGTCCTGCTTGCATTTTTGGTAGACAAAAGAAGAGACCCTGGCGAACCTCAGCTCGGAGCAGTTCCCTTCGGCGTTATCCCTCCAGAGCTGGTGAACAGACACATGTAGATCAAATGGTGTCATCCCATCCCGGCTTGATCCCACAAGTCACTGGCCAGTTGACCAAGAAGTGGTATGTGGGAGCTACTATTTTTGTTGATGAAGCAACTGATTATACCTATGTGCACCTGATGCGAGACATGACAGATGAAGAAACCCTGGAGGCCAGCAAGCATGCTTATGAGCAGCTCCTCCATTCTAAAGGGATTACTGTTAAGCGCTACCATGCTGATAATGGTGCTTTTGCTCATTCAAAGTTCACTGAAGATTGCTATGCTATGAAGCAGGAGATTTCTTATTGTGGTGTTGGTGCTCACCAGCAAAACGGTATTGTTGAACGCCGCATTCAAGATCTTACTGGTTCTGCACGGACCATGTTAGTCCATGCAATCAAAATGTATCCCGAGGCTGTGAAACCCATTTTATGGCCCTTTGCCCTGAAGGCCGCCGAGCATGCTCGCAATCAGCTCAAGCTTGATAAGAGTGGCCTAACCCCTGAGGAGAGATTGACAGGAGTGACGGTTAGAAAGGATGTGCGTCATGAACACACCCTCTTCTGCACCGTTTTCGTGCTTGATTCAAGGTTACAAGGCAAGATTCGGGGAATTCCCAAATGGGCACCCCGTTCCAATGCCGGCATTTACCTTGGTATGTCCCCTCACCATGCGAGTAGCGTGGCCCTTGTTTTGAACTTCAGACTGGTCATGTTTCTCCCCAATTTCATGTTATTTTTGATGATGATTTTGCCACTGTGTCTTACTTACGCAATGGCAGTGAACCCCCCTTTTGGGAAAAGTTGGCAACCCAGAATTTGGAGCATTATGGTATTCTAGATCCCCGTGATGACCCTTCTTCTTTGGATTTTAGCCGCTTTCTCTCTAGTCAGATCCCTGAGACCCATCCAGTCTCAGATAAAATTTACTCACGGACCAATTCGGCAGACGAGGTTGTCCAGTCTCAACCCGACCGAGTTCAGGAGGCCGTTCCACAGAGGCAAGATTTGGCGCCACCGCTGGTACAGAGGCGGTCACGCCAAGTTAGGAGATCCAATAAGCATGTTCGTTGGGCGGACCCAGTAGTCCCCAGCGCTTCAGAGGGAGTCAGAGATCCCACGTGCTCCAACAACATGGGTGAAGCGAATGTCCAGGGCCAAGGAGCCCAAACAGCAGATAATCTCACGGGTGAAGCGAATGCCCCGGGCCAAGGAGCCCAAACAGCAACTTCAGAAAGCACGGTACAGAGTGCAAATCATGCGGGTGAAGCAAATGCCCTGGACCAAGGAGCCCAAACAGCAATTTTTGATATTTTGGACCTCACTGATGCAGGTTTACGCAGGTCTCAAAGGAAGCGGTCTGCCACTGCCAAGCTGTTGGATCCATTGAATGATAAGCTTAAAGAAGCCCTGGGGTACTTGTCAGCCCTTGTACAACCTAGGACCTCGGCTTTATTCTATCCGTATTCTTGGTACACTTCAAGCTCCTTTTGGTTGGGAAATGGACAGGATTCCATGGCTTGGAATGCCAGAAAACAGGAAATATTGCAATTAAATTTTGATGGTACTCTGAACTCTATCCAGCCCTTGGCTTATGTGGCCAATCAAGGAAAGAATGATGTCTTCACCTTCCGAGAAGCCATGCAACAGGAAGACAGAGCCGAATTCATCAAGGCTATGGTTCAGGAGATACAGGATCACACAGAACGAGGTCATTGGTGCCTTAGACGTCGGTGTGAGCTAGGAAATGTCAAAACAATCAAAGCAGTCTGGTCTTTCAAGAGGAAAAGGAAGCCAGATGGTACACTCATCAAGCACAAGGCAAGGCTTTGTGCTCATGGTGGAATGCAGGTGTATGGTGAACACTACTGGGACACTTACTCACCTGTTGTGTCATGGATGAGTATTAGAATAATGTTGACACTATCAGTCATTAAGAACTTGCATAATAGGTCTATAGATTTCACCCTGGCTTATCCCCATGCTGATGTAGAAGTGCCTATTTTTATGGATATTCCAATTGGGTTCAAGGTGGATAGTGCAGAAAAGTATGTTCTTGAGCTCAAGAAGAACCTCTAATAATAATAACTCAAAGATTACTAGTATTAGATTCTAGTCCTATAGGTTTTTTGTCGCCAGTACC
>JAAMXU010004342.1:0-17478 GCA_019693545.1 Chaetoceros muelleri
CATCTTATTTCATACCACCTTATTTCTACTACTACGAGATACGTTAGTTTATTTTCTACGGGTACCTTTCTTGAGTGTACTGTACTGTATGTTGTTACTATCAAGGTTACTATTGCAGCCTACCATACGGGTTACCTACACCGTACCAGATTCCGCATCAGCTACCTGCTGCATCCGTAACAAACTCTTGTCACCATTTCATTCAACTACAGACGCGACCAAATCACAATAATGAGCGTGAGACAAACTTTGTAAACTTCATTCCAGTCCAACTAACACTTTCAATTTCATCCATCCTTTTTTATCCTTTCTTATATCTATATCTATTCGTCCGTATGGACTCGTCTAGCATAAGAAAGAGAGCCAGGACGTCTCCGGCACTGACGGACTCCGAAGTTCGGCATGCTTCAGTCGACATTATACTTCCGGCGGCATTGAATTTTTCTGCTACTAATCAACATCTTATAAACGAAATTGATCAATTGAAGACAGAGCTCGCCACAATTAAGTCTCAGAGAAAAATAGATAATATTCAGGCAGAAAACAATGTCAAAAGGTTGAAAAGGCACATTGTAAGTTTAGAGCAGGATGCCAAGGATGCAAACGCCTTGGTGGAACAGATTAGAAATCAGAGTGAACATGATATCGAGGTATTGTTAACCAAGAAAACAGAGGCAAGCAAAGAAGCAGAAGAGTGGGAGCGAAGATATTGGGCTCTTCGGGAAGATTTGAGTGCCGAAGGAGAAGGCGGCACCTCTTTAAATGCCAAGCTTCATATGGCCGAACGCAAGAATCAGGTGCTGCAGGAAAAAGTCACCTGTCTCGAAGAAGAAGTGTCGACACTCAAAGATAAGTTACTAGAAATGACAAAGGATGCATCACAGGTCGAGCAGCACGATGATTCTGATCCGCCTAATGCAGATAATCCTAATATGTTAGCTTCTCCTCATCCTGTCCTCTCCCCTGCTCCCCCTGCTGTTCTATCAGAACTGAATAAGACAAGGGTTAAATTGGCTGACTCAGAGCGTGCTAACCGTCAGCTTTTTCGAAAGGTGGAACAATTGCAATCGCAAGCGAATCAAATGGTGGAATATCGCGAACTTTCCCAAAACGCCAAAAACAAACTGCAGAATCTTGAGAATGAGCTCAAGATTGTTCGACGAGAAAGGGCTTCATTGAGAGTGATTGAAGCACGTTGGATTGAATTTCGAAAAGAGTTAGTTAAAAATAATCTTGGAAGTCAAATACTCGATGGCAGCGGAGAAGAAAATGAGAATATGCCACCTGAAATCGCAACACTTGTACGTCATTATCGAAAATTGGAAGACAGAGCAAGGGAAGCAGAAAGATCTTCCTCCATGGTCAAGATTAAGCTGGATATCGCTACTAACCGTATAGAGGATTTGGAGAAAAGTAACAAGGAAATTAACAATGAATGTATCAATGCAAAGGGGGAAATCCTTGAATTGTCGGACAAACTACTCAAAGCGGAAACTCTCATCGAGACAACCAAGGCAAAGGAAAAGATATGGAAGAGAGAAACTGAGAGTATTCGATCTCTTTTGGACACATACAAGGCCATTGAAGATGAAATGATCAAATCTAAATCTGTATCTAAAGTCGAATCGTCCGATATTTCGGGAAACGAGACAGTGCTAAAGGGCTTAAAATTCAGTTTATCCTCCGCCCAGGAAGAAATAGCACTCCTAAAGAAGCAAATTGAATCAGCAAAATCAGAAGAAGACATTCATAGTACGAAAATGAATGCTTTACAAGAAGAGCATGAAAATTTACGTTCTAAATTCATGAAGCTTCGCGACGCTCTTTTCCAAGAGAGAGAAAAGGCAGAGAAAGCCGAAGATCGTGCTGCTGAAGCAGAAATGTTGGTCGGTAAGGGTGCTTTCAACCCAGAGTCGTCACGTGTGCTACATTTGAAGGAAAATCCATTTTATAAAGCAACTAGAGAAAAATATGAAAATGAAATTGAAGAGCTTAAAAGTGAACTTTCTGAGATGGTGGCTGTTCAAAAAGGTCTGGTTCCAATATCCGCTCCGAAGTCTACGGATCCTGGACTAGATGCTGAAAAATTCAGCAAACGATTGAAGGACCAATTCAGGAACCATATTGCTCTCTTTCGAGAGGGAGTGTATATCATCACAGGTATGAATTCTTTGTTGACGTATTTTCACGGCTATTAAAATCTTCTCTCATCGTATCTATTTGTTATATTTTGCAGGGTATAAGATTGATATGAATGTTACAGATCCCGACACACCTAGATTTACTGTCCGTTCGATGTTTGCCGAAAGAGAAAGTGACCATCTCAATCTTCTCTGGCGAAAGGATAAGTATGGGAAACCTCTTGCGTCTATGGATATTTTAGATACGGAACTTGCTCAAGTGTTATCGAAACAACCACCTTTTGAGTACATGAAAAAGTACAATTCCCTTCCGGCTTTTACAGCGGCAGTTTGTTTACATTTGTTTGAAAATCAAACCATGATTGGATAGAGTTGCTGATGAACCATATAGATACATGGTATAAAAGCCGAAGCAGGCCTAAATTAATCATCCTTCCAGAGTGACACCTTTTTTTAACAATATTTTGTGACGGTGAATATACTTACTGTTACTTAATGGTTGCACTGTATATTTCCGGAAATGAGAAGCATACAGAATTGGCCTGGATTGTTTACTGTAGTTTCTTAGAGTGGCTATTTGCATCGATTACTTCTATATTAAATTGCAAGGAAATCCAATGGGCTTCACCACCGCAAGATAACCATCCAATAGTGGGTCATCTACCAACAAGGATACAAGATCATCTGCATCTAATTTCATATCATTTTCAAAGGCCAAAAGTCTGTGGTTGATTTCTAGCAAAGTCCCAGCGACACAACATTTCAAATTCAAAGTGGACCCATCACTAAAAGTAACAACGGCGATATCATCCATAGGACGAACAATCCCCGGAGTGTCCCAAATACCTGCTCCATTTCCAGTTTTAAGTTTTTTTCGCTTGGCACCAACACTTTGGGCATTATTCACTGATTGTAAAAATTCAAAGTTTTGTATTTTTAATAAATCACTCTGCTTGCCACAGAGTTGGGATTGTCGTTTTTGTAATTCATCCCTCACTAGATATCCAGCTGTAACGATCACCAGAGAATTTGCATGTTGGTGCACAATTTGTCCATTATCACTTGGACTTAAACTTTGTTCTTCACAATTTGCAAGATCCACTAAGGCAGTGTCTTGGATAGGGTTTGTTACTCGATAGGATTTTGAAAAGAACCGATGAGGTGTACCTGGTCTACCTGTCGGTTCTCGCTCAACAAAGGCGAGCTCATTATAAAGACCATTGTGATTTTCCTTTGCCCTTCTTCTTTTGGTTTTGCTTCGATTTTTTTCATGGGCGTTGTCATGGTGTGTATTGTCATTTGTATTATTCCCGATTGGCATTTTGCAAGTAAAGGATGGACCGAACCAGTTGTGATGTGAAATGTTTGATATGTGTGATATGTTATTGTGTGTCTCTGTTCTCTGTGATCGAACCACAGTCTGCAGCAGCGCCTTTTTGGGGCTTCGCAGCTACGCTACAGTACGTACTGTAGGACATTATTGTGTTACGTAGTTCCGTCACAGCCACTTATCATGAAATAGGAAGACCACGTCTTTCTTGGGATATCAGCCATCGTTATCATGCATTAGGTTGGGATACTGATCTTATGAGATCAGCATCACTTTTCTTAAGAAATTCATTAGGTTACTGTCATTAGGAAATCAAGTAAGGTTGAAGAAGATCAAGCTGAGTCAGATCAAGAAGAATACAACAAGAGATCATTCTAGAGAGTCAAAAAGAGTTCTTCTATTTCATTAGGACGAGGATACAATTGAGCATTATGATATAGTTTAGGTTTATTCTCACATTTCAAATTAAACATAATCTGTGAACATTCCTGTTGAAAAATTGAGCGATAGCTACAAGATTGTTGATCTTGCATAGCCATAGTAAAAAGTCAGTTGCTACAGAATAGTAGGTGAAGGAGTTTCAGGATACTAGGGATGCAATGCTTGTTGTCGTATGTGGTCTTCTACCGTACTAATACTGCTATTAGCAGGCACCACAGCAGCATCTTGTCATTTCTGCATCCAAGATAATAAATACTAACTCCTCCATTAGTACCTTGGTAGAACTATCCATTGTTGATCATCAAAACAAAGGCAAATATCATGTCTGCCGATCAAGATCACCAGCAGGAAAGGGATGTTGCTGATTTGGAGGACCAAAACAGGAGAGCTGGTTTGGAACTCAGCTCATTAGGTGCACAAGACTGGTGGCCAACAAACAGGTTGTTTCAGGATTTGGAGTGAATGTTGACAATCACCTAAACAAGCAACTGTTGAACATACCTGTTCCAGGCCTCCTGAAAAATACATTAGCAAACATGCTACCATTTTTTGCACAATGTATATTTCAAGACTGAATCTACATAAGTTCCCACAAAACCCAGCTGTACAACTTTTACTGAAGCTGTTAGATGGAAAATGGCCAGATCAGAACTACTCTTTGGGGGCTCAGGAGAAAAGAAGAGTATGTAAAAAGAAGATGAAAATTTGGGAAGATTCTAGAACTTTGGAAAAAGAGAAATTGGAATTATGAAAGGCTAGAGTTGCAACTGAAAGTGCATCAGAGGAGAAATGGAAACTTGGTGAGGAAACTGACCATCTTAGTTCTATAAATCATCAGATACTCCAATGCATGGGAATTAGGAAAGGTTAGAGTTGCAACTGAAAGTGCATTGGAGGAGGAATGGAAACTTAGTGAGGAAATTGACCATCTTTGTTCTACAAATCATCAGATACTCCAAAACTTGAAGTGACTACTACTACACGAAAAATATAATATACTCTCTTCTGTTACTTATGATGTGTCTAGTGGGCTGGTGGGGTACAGCAATTGCTTGACAATACAGAGCAGCAGGAGTAGCTACCTTTATTACTACTACACCAGGGCGAGGAACAGTTACAACAAGAGCAACAAGACAAGAACAGCAGCAGCAGCACCAGTAGCACCGCCATAACCACCACCATAACCACCATCAGCAGCAAAACAATCACATTGAATTCATATAAAATAGGGGGAAATTTGGTTGAACATTACTATGACCATGCACATCATCTTCTTGCCATGATGACAAATCAGATATAATTGGCTGCCAGGCATGTGAAATGACTTATTCAGAGATAAAGAGAATGCATAGACATGTTGATGATAGAATGTTTGGACTACTAGAAGGGTTGATGAAAAATGTGAAAGAAAGGGAAAGTGACAAGTAATGGTGCAGTGCTGGTAACAAAAGTAGAAGCAGCGCAGTATACAGTATTGACACCCATTAGTAGAGAAAAGATACGTCTTATTGAATAAGTATGAGAATTTTTTGAAAAGTAGTGGGGCATTTGGAGGAGGATACCGAGGAGTAGAATGAAAACAAAAACAAAACAATATTTCTACATCTGTCTTGCCTCTCACATTTCATGGGCACATATAAATGATGAACAACATATTTAAATCTATAAAGAGTTAATATGAACCTTCTACCTTATCATGATTTTCATCTCCTTCTGACATGTCACTATCCTCCTAGAGTTAATATTAGATGGAACAATTTCAGTAATTACAGTGCGGCCAAGACATTCACACATGTCATCCCAACTTTTCTCAGCCAATAACTGATGATCGCACTATCATTTTCATACACCAATCCCTCAAATGGATAATCCACAATAAACTTCGCACAATGAATGGTTGTATCCCATTTTTGTATTCACCTTTTCACATTGAAACATCTCTTCTTCCTTGTCCGACAACATGATTCATGTGATGCGGCTCATGAAAAAACCTTGCTTTCAACATTAAAGGAGTTACTGGCAAAAATATCATTCTTCCATTGACATTTTGCATATGGATTGCTCAACAACATGTTGCAATATTTCAATCAAGATTTGTGTTTTCTCCAATAAATAAATAAACATGAAATATTTTTTGTTCGTTCGTGCTCTCTCTAGTGTAGTAGAGTAATTGATGCTACTACAACTGTCAATCAACCGGTAGATTTTAAACTTTCTTCCTTGAATAATCATCCCTAAAGATGGATGGAATGAGAGAACTGCATTATTGTTGGTAAAGACATTCATTGATGCATGCAAATCAAAAGCACAAAGCATAGAGCTCAGCTAAAACAGTCTATTATTTTTTCAATTCAAAATGATTTTCCCCGGTAGATAATTATACACATCTAACACCCCACTCACATCTACCTACACCCACACAATACCATACCAACGAACGATTAGCCCAGTTGCAACCTACTTTTAGGCGTTGGAGCTGGTTCATTCATAAAGTATGGATGATTCAAACTTTGAGTTGCAGAAAATCGATTGTTTGGATCCAAAACGAGAATAGACCTCAAAAGCGATAAAGCATCCTTGGGTGCAGCTGTAAAGGTTTCATCAAAAGGTATCGGCGCACAAACGTCCCATGTCAATCCTCTGGATGGCAACGGCAATGCCTTATAATCCGGCCAATTCGTCTCCGTGGGAGTACCAAAAAAGGTAAATATTTTATCCAATTGGGACAAATCATTTTCATGCCCCTGCAAAAAAGGACGCCTCAATAACAATTCGGCAAAGATACATCCTACACTCCACATGTCAGCAGCAGAACTATACTCCGATGCCCCAAGCAGCAACTCCGGAGGTTTATACCACAATGTAATGGCCTCGGGTGACAATCGAGTTTTAGGCGTTCCATACAACCGAGCAAGACCAAAATCCGCAAGTTTCATAGTCCCATCCTTGAGAAAGAGACAATTGTCAGGTTTGAGATCCCGATGCAAAATAAATCGATCGTGACAGGCCTCCACTGCTCTCAGTAAAGTCCACATGTGCTGTTTGATATCTGCAAGGGATAGACTCAGGGATCTATTTTTGATGATTTTTTCCAAATCTGTATGAGCACATTCGTAAACTAAGCAGACAGCCAAATCATTTGTAGTGAAGCATTCGACCAATTCAATTATATTTTCATGTTTGAATTCTCTCAAGAGCTTTATTTCTCTTATAGCAGTAAAGTTGATGCCTTCCTCTGGGTTTTCAGATTTGATCTTTTTGATGGCCACTATACGTCCCGTAACCTTGTGTTCCGCTTGGTGAACGATTCCCCAAGTTCCTTGACCTAAAGCCTTTATAATTTTGTAATTTTCCATGTTGCTTTGTTTTTGTTGTTTTCTTTCACAGATAAATAGTAGGAAAGAGGTCCATTTGATTCATTATTTTCCACTTTACCTATTTAGATTATATCATTTGCCAATTATAGATAGGAAGCAATACGAGATGAAATATTTATATGATTTCAGGAGGAGTTGTATACTCCATCCATCTGTACCTATCTTCTTTATCTCTCTCTCATCTCTGAGGATGAACGAGTGATGTCCGTCTTGTCCGATCTCAATCTACGTACGTACAGTATGGTTGAGAGTTGATAGTATTAGTAGACATTGTAGGAGTGCAGTACAGTAGTACATTACAGTAGTAGTAGTAGAGGAGTACCACCTCTACTACTAGCTATCGGCAGTACCCCCTACGTACTGTGTATTGTGTTATGGCACTTCGCATACAGTAATAGTACGCCCTACCACTAGGTACAGCAGCACCGGTACTGTTGTACTGTACAGTAGCGACGAGGTGGCCAAGGGCACTGCTGCATTAATTTTTTTTTAGAGAAAGAGAGTATGGTACTGGTACCCCGGGTACTACTACCCGGGTACAGTAGAGAGAGAATGTACCACACACACATTGTTCGTGAAAAACGACGAAACGACGAAACGGCGGAGCAGCGGAACACGACATCACCAAAACCGTGTCGGAATAAATCCTTACCTAACAACAACAAACATACACCACCTTGACAATTTATTCCGAGTACCCGTACTAACTACCACCACCTCCTTTATTTTCAAAAACACGACACAGAGACATTCTTCATCTCTCTTTTATCCCTCCTGCGTACCATACCAGATTTCCCATCTCCCATCAGTGCAAGGTAAGAAGTGTCACTATTGCCTTGTACCTAAATCGCACCACTACATCCTTTGTATACTATCCATCTTTCCTTATTCCATACAAACGATGGAAGCTTTCTGAGTTGAAGACATAAACCTGTAATCTATTCATGCAATGCATACATGTATTCATTCATTCATTCATTCATGAGTGCATGCAACATTATGCTGGCAAGACATAATAATGTTTGATATTTCCATGCAGGGCACCGTGCCGTTCCTTTTTGCTCCCTTCCTTTATTATACACGAGTCTTGCTTTTGTTGATGATTGTGTCCTTCTACTTACCATATACGTACATGCATAAATCTGACATGCAATCAATTATTCTTTCTGTTTTTCTTTTCCTTAAAATGGTTTCCCATTTCTCTCTCTCTCTCATATCCATGCATGATATCAAGTACTGTAGTAAGAAATAAAGAATGAATACAAATCTTGAAGCACTAGTCAAAGCAGCGACTGGGGCACATCCAATACCAGAACAGGAGCAGGCTGCTGCTGCCGCCGCAACTGCTGCTATGGAGACCATTCATGAAGCTGAATCAGACATAGGTAAACAGAGTACGGCTGAATCAGATACTGGTACTGACTATGCGTCCACGATCACTGGAAAGGAAGATTTAGCTGTTGGAGTATCCCAAGAAGCAACGGAAGAAGCAATAGCTGCATCAGCTGCGGTGGAACGGTCTGTCATGGAAGATGCTACAATGGCTGAAATGTCTTCGTCTTCGATGATTGGTAACATGGCAGATGTGACGTCAGTTCATCACCCTTCTTCTGACATGGGGGAGGAAGAGGAGGTTGCTGCAAGGAACCATTTTGCATATATAGATGCTGCGAATGCAGCAGTTGTCGCTGAAGCAGATGTGGCAGCCGCAGCAGCCGCTGTGGCAGCCGTGGAAGCTTCTGAGCTGCAGCAGCAGCAGCAGCATAGTGGAGTTGCGACGCTAAATGTGCCCAGTTTGATGGAAAGTGTTCCGACCGCATATTCCAAACCAGAGGGTGAACATGAGTTATCAAAAAATATTGGTTATGATGCCGAAACTAGAATAGCTGAGAGGAGGAGAAAGGGATGGGTCAAGAAGACGTGGGATGAGCGTTTGGAGGAGCTCAAGGCCTTCAAAGAAATCCACGGACATGCCAATGTGCCTACGATATCCAAAGAGAATCCGTCACTTGGTCACTGGGTACATGATCAGCGCAAACAGTACAGATTGTTTCAAGAAAACAAGCAGACGGCCATGACTCCAGAGAGAATCAGACTTTTGGAGGATGTCGGGTTTAAATGGGCTTTGCAGCGCCATACTGCAATGAAATCATGGAATGAACGCTTTGAGGAACTTAAGAAATACAAGGCTGAAAAAGGAGATTGCAATGTCCCCATTCGATATAAAGAGAATCCCTCACTTGGACAGTGGGTTTCTACTCAAAGGCAGGAGTATGGTGCCAAGATAAAGGGCAGAAGGTCGAACACGACACAAGAAAGAATCAAGGCACTGGAGGAAATTGGTTTTCAGTGGTTTCTCAGGGACACATCTAAAATGGCGCCGCGTAAATCTTGGGAATCTCATTTCCAATGTCTTGTCTCGTTCAAGGAAAAGCATGGGCACTGTGATGTGAGAGTGCGTTCCAAACAGCATCCTACTGGATCACTAGGCCGTTGGGTAGAGAAACAGCGTCATCATTATAACACAAGGAAGGATGGTATGGAATCTAAAATAACAGATGAACAGATTCAAAGACTGGAGGATTTAGGATTTAGATGGAGAGTGAGGAATGAGAAAAAGGCTGTGGCTGAAAGAAGGGAAAAAATAAGGGCTGAGGCAGGAGGCCAAGTTAATCGTGGTGGAGATATTTCGGCTAGTATGGAAAATAATGAAGCCATAGCAAATATTGAATCAAGTGTTGGTTCCACTACTGTTGATCCTACTATAATGAATGTGGACATGCTAACCGTTCCAGACGTCAGTGCATTACATGCTGAAATGAACCGTGCAGCAATCGCTGCTGTTGAGGCAACTTCTGCAGCTGGTCCTAATGCTGTGACTATCCTTGGAGACTCTATTGATCTTCATGGCGTTGCACTACCAGATCCAGGATCTTTGGGTTCAGCAGAAATGAAAGTTGAACAAGAATTTCAACAAGATGGTACTTCTGCTGCTGCTACTGAAGGAACACACAATACAGCAAGTTAGGGAACTTTGCAGTCATGCCTTAGACGCTTATATGATTTTCAATGATGTTGTTGAAATGTGTTGTGTTCTTAGTATCCGCCAAGTTAATCATTATAAAGCCATATGATTTACTCCAAGTTATAAATTGACTTTATACCTCTTTATACTCCACAATTTGTTGATGTACAAACTGCAGCGTGGATGTAGAACTCACCGCAACGGAACCATAATTTCAGATTTTGCCAGAATACTTGCAAGGACGGATAATAATACACTGTTAAATAAATAAATAGATAAATAAATAAATAGATAGATAGATAAATAAATAAATAAATAGAACTATGAATAGCCCAAGCAATAGAAGCTAGTAACTTGCCAAAAGGGTCGACGTAGTCCAAGACTTGGTCTTCCAATTGTTGAGTTTTGATCATGCTATCAATAACCTGGTGAATACGTTCCACCACGGCATTGCTTTGCGGATTTTTAATAGTAGTAACAGTCGCTTTAATACTAAAATCCTTTAGAAGGGGTACAAAGTTCTTCTTGAACTCCGACCCATTATCAAATATAACTTTATTAGGTTTTGGATAGCGTGATAACCAAACTTGGTTAAACATCTGACTAATCCTTGCTGAGGATTTATACAGAGCAGACTTATCCCTTGTATCTATTGTAGACTCGTCTTTCCAGACAATATCAAAGATAGGGACTTGAGCAACCTCAAACCACCTTGTGGCTGGATCGACCATAGTCATGAGGAGTAGTAGGCGAAATTCAGTAGACTCGATTTTTAACCCAGGTTTATTTTGGAGTGCAGTAATGTGATATGGACCTTTAAAGTCTATATGCACACTATCCCAGGGAGTCAATACATCGATCTCCTTTGGAGGTAGGTGACCATAGTGATGGTTCCTTACCTTACACTTTTGACATATCCGGCATTACCTTGCCACCTGTCTGGCTTGGTATGTCAATCCCTTCCAGTAGCATACAGAGGCAATAGTGTTGGCCAAACGTTGCCCTCCGGGGTGACATAAGAAGTGATGGTACCAGTCCAGTGTCTTCTTCTGAAGTGCAGGCGGCACATATATCTTTCCTTGATACATCACCAACTTGACTCCGTCAAGTGTCACCCAATGCCATTGGGAATTTGGATCTTGAAGCAATTTATATAAAACCTTATCAGGTTTGTTGAGCTCAACATTTTGTAGTCGCTGCACTTCGACTAGATCTAGAGAGAACTTCTCCCCGTTCTGAGTTTGCTTAACAACTCGAAAAGACCATTTTCGGCATCTGTGCAAGGCCACTCTTGGTCTGTTTCAGTCGTGGGTAAGTGACTTAGTGCATCCGCTGCACAATTCTCTTCTCCCTTAATATAACGAATATCAGGGCCATACTCCTCTAGGATTAGTCTCCAGCGTTGAACGCACTGGGATTGACTAATAGTGGCTTCTGCCACCAAGTTTTTGTGATCAGTCCAGACTACTAGTCTTTGACCGAAAAGAAGATTATGAAATGTTTTCAAACATTCAATGATGGAAAGAAGCTCTTTGTCAGTCATTGTATAATTCAATTGCGCCCCCGTGAGCTTACGGCTGAAGAAGGCAATCGGCTTTCCATTTTGACGAATGGTAGCACCTGATTGATAATCGCTTGCATCATTGTGGATCTCAAACTCCTTACTGAAGTCAGGATACGCTAACAGAGTATCTGCGACGACCATTTTCTTCATCTGAAGAAAAGGTTGTTCTAATTCGTTTGTCCAGACGATAGGGCCATTTTTAGTGGCTCCTTTGATTAGATTAGAAAAGGGAGCGGGTATGTGAGCTCGCTCTTCCCATAGATCTCTATAGTACTGAACCAGTCCTATGAGATGACGAGCATCACGTTTCGTTTTTGGCCTATCCAAGTTGAGGATGGCTTGAATCTTTTTGGGATCAGGTTTGATTCCTTCCCGAGTAATCACATAACCTAGATACTCCAATTCGCCTACAGTGAATGCAGACTTCTCAGCATTTATCTTGAGATTACGTATTTGAAGCCGTTGAAGCACTGCTTCTAATTTTTCTAAATGATCATCAAAGGAAGATTTAGTTACCATCAGACGGTCATCAAGGTACGCCTTGACAAACTCTAAATCTCCTAAGAGTCTCGCTATCTTCGACTGGAAGATATCGGGAGCACGCCGTCTCATGACGCCACTTTGGCAGAGTCTCTCTAACTCTGTTCTGAAAGTTTCTCTATGAACTCGAGGAATACGATATGGACGATTGTGATGAGGCTTGGTGTCTGGCTGGAGCTCCAGGTCGACTGCTTCATCTTCTCCCCAGTCACCCAATGTACCATCAAAGAGTAACTCATATTTTGTCAGTAGGTTGAGAAGCTTCTGCCTCTCTTCCAAACTGAGATGAACCGCTTGTTCTTGACAGATGTTGCGTAGATCTGCTACCTCATACTTGACATCAAGGATACGCACAGTTCTTCCTGTTTGTTCCTTGACAGAAGGTGGTTCGGTTGATTGCTGCATTATCGTATGCAGTTCTCTATAATTCTTTGAGTCTGCAAAGAAGTCATGTATGCCAATGCGAATATCCTCCCATGAGACTGTCAAAGTCTTATAATCTATGATGACTCCCAGTGCTTGCATAAGATCTCTACCAATGATCATGTCATACCCTGTTCCTTGATGTTCCTTCTCAGGATCCAAGTGGAACTCCCAGTGAAGAATCTTTGACTCTGAGAACTCCGGAAGGGTAAACAGCACCTTGGCCATATGTTTGGTTTCATATTGGCCAGCGGCCGTATTGAAGCTAGCAGTGGAGCGTTTCCACTTCACATGCTTTGCCATTGCTACTGACATCATACTGTGACTACAGCCTATGTCTAACAACACTAGAAGTCCCGTCTTGTGACGTCTTTGTCCCTTGTCACCCCCACGAACTGTGGCAAAGGTGATAGGAGAATGATTGGTTTCTTTTTTGATGCGTTCCAAGGACTTGGAAGCAATTTTGTCAATCATTGTCGGCCTTGCCAAGGCGCCATTCCAATTGACATGTCTTGAGTTGGTTAATTTTTTTCTGATACAAGTTGCCCTACTGGGTTTTAAAATAGAAGTAAGATAGTATTCCTTAAAAGCTACGTGACTACTATGTTTAAAATCTACCTCACTACCACTAGGAGGAGGAGGACAACTGACTGCTGGTCAGTAATGTCCATCAGCGGGAGGCTTCTTATCCTCCTTCCCATCTTCAAACTGACCGTAGCCAGAGTTAGTCTCGTCATATGCCATAGGCAAAGAACTCTGAAGCTCAGCATTTCCATGCGGATCAAAATACATGGTCATGCAACGAGCAAGGTAGGTATCCTCAAGAGTGGGATCCCTGACCCTGAGGTACTGGCAGACCTCTTCAGGAGACGTGGCTGCACGGAAGGCTCTGCGAATCTGCTCACGCGTATTCGCTTCTTGGACATGATTGGTCATCTCAATACGATGATGCTCCATTAGATGGAACTGACCACGTCCTCTTCCGGCGCTAGGTGCAGGTTTAGGTTTTACTGCTGCAGAAAGGGCCTGACTAAAGACATCTTTCTTGTTGCAATTGGCCAAATTATGAGTGCGGTAAACCGTCTCAGGTAGACCAGCACTATGGCACAAGGGACAGAATTTCATTCCTCCTTGTCCTGCAGTTAGACCCGCTGTTGGAATGTTGTTTCCTCCAGGGGTACCACCACCTTTACCTTTTTTATTAGAGGTTTTAGGCTGCTTGTTGCCGCCTTGGCTACCAGGAGCCTCGGCTCCTTCCGCAGACTTCCTCTTCTTCGCTTTCCCTCTGTTCTTTCCTTTCAATAGACACGAGTTCATCGTGCCAATCAGAGTCAGAGAGAGTTCTCCATTTGATCCTGTGATCTTCCAGTTCGTTCTGGAAAATTTTAGGAAGTCCGTTGTACTGGGCTCTACAAATGACTCTTGCATTGACCTCGGACTGGAGCGAATTATAATCTGCCTTTCTTGCAGTTTCTCCTTCATTGGAGGGAGCTTGCAAGTAGGGAATAATCTCATACATGTAATTCACACGTGAGAGATAAGAGATGATGGACATAGACTTTGGCTTCACAATATCATTGAGAACGTAGTCTTTGTGATCGTCCAAGCAGTTGCGATGATCTTTGAAGATCAGCTCGCCCAGAATCCAGTACACGTACTGTTCAAACCTCTGGTACTGCTGGAGGAGAAATGCCTCCTTCTCCTCATCAGTCGCTCCGACATCGGCTGAGAGCTTGATCTTGTTGGTTCCTCCCTTCTGAAGCAACGCTTCGTAGAGGGAGTAATCCTTCTTCAACTTCGCGATGTGGGTTTTGGTCGTCGACCAACCCTTCATCTTGAAGATTTCTTCAACAGCTCTACCGAGCATGCTGGCGAAAGTAGACTTTGTCTTTGGGCCCAACAGGCTCTCAAGAAAGATACTAAGCCGCTTGAAGCAATCGTCTTTCGAACCCGTGATTCCTTGCTTAGGAAACACGAGCTTGTCCAAAAGATAACGGGTGTGCACATACTGTGCAGACTGCCCGTGCAAGCTCTTGAGCATCTCCATCTTGATCTTGGTCAAGTTAGAGCGCTCATCTCCCAAGGCAGGATCAATCCTAACCTTGAGAGAAACCTTGGGAGGTCCGGAGTCATCGTCTTTGGATGTGACATCAACGAACGGTACCGACGGATGCAAATCCGGGAAATTCTAGGTTCCGGTAACCTTGACTTCATCGTTTACGGACATCTTGAAAGAGAGAGCTTAAAACAAGAAAACTTGCTTGCTTGCTTGCTTGAAGCAGAGAGAGAAGTAAAAGAACAGCTTTGAATCCAAAATGCCTCACCAGGGCCGAGGCTAAAACTACTTTAACATTAAAAGATAAAAAGTGCCGAAGTAAGAAGATTGTGTTATATGTATTTAAAAACTACTCCACTAGTGTCACGCTGTCAGCGAGAGACGTGTACAGTCTCTTCCAACGGAAACTAATTATTTAAATTATTATCTAAATAGTCTAATAATGATGTCATACAGCCGCCATACTAGATTCTACGTACGTGCTACACGGCAGGACTATCTGTTCCATGGATTTGTCCCATCATCTCTAGGAAGACTTAATTGGAAAAATCTATCACTGCAATGCCAACAAGTCTTCTCAAGAGGCCATGAGAAATGCAATTATTGAGAGCTTAGAAGCAGAATACCAAGATGCAATGTATGACAGCATTGTCTATACATTCTTTGATGCAGGAACATCAGTAAAGGCTACCTTCAAGTTCCTTCTTGAAAGACCAGTAGAACGTCACTTTCATTGAACAAAGAGGATTTCTGGTGCAAAAATTCATCCTTGACAAAACAATGAAGAGAAATTGTTGATGATTGTCAAGTGAGAAACCTCAGAGTGAACAAGGAGTATGACATGTTGTGAACCTGCAGGGGACACATCAAAATTGTTCTAGAAGAGGATGGATATAATTGATAGTAGTTCATAAATTGAATGCTATGTTCCGTGTGAAAGTATAATTAAATGTTTAGTTCATAAGATTTTTTGTCATTTATCTGCTTTCTGTTCATGATCATCTTCCATCCAGGCTTCTTCTTGTTTGTGAAGAGGATGTCATCAAAATGGTGAGGATGGTGTGACAAGGGGATAACAACTCCTCAGCATGGTTGTGCTGATCCCAACAAGAAGGTAAACAATTTCAGGCCACTTCTTCCAAAGAGGAATGTACAAAGCATTTCAATGATCTGTGACTAGATCAGGGGTTCAGTTATGATGATACTATGATTGGTAGTAACTTATCTGATTTTTGCATTGTATCATCTGCATCGGCTTATATGGTCAGTGAACAGTCATCAATTCACTTGATTACATGAACAATGTTATGGATATTGTCATTCCCATGCTCAGATCTCTTGTTTGCAATGTATGTAGTATCGGCCTAAACACACAGATACTTCTGTATTATGTGTACTCTCTATCTGGATGATCTGAGGTCTGGGATGATTATTCATCATGCATCCCCTTCCTCAAGTGTCATGATTTTTTGTCATAGTAATCATATGATGTGTCTTCTTCTTTCACGAGAAGTTACTATGTAGTATGCTGAAAGGCTCTAGAATCGGGTGCACGCTTAAAGGTAATTCCCCAGATTTATTTTTGTTTTTAGGAAAATTATAAAATGTATTTCTTTCCTTTAATTTTCTCCATTATTTCATCGTTCACTTTTCTCTGTTTTACTATCTCTCCTTTCAATTAAGGTCGCTAGTTTTATTGATATACACTATGACCGATATGATGTGGGGCTTACCGGAAAGTGAGATGTTTGTGATCTTTTATGTGGACACGTAAAATTTTATAAAAATAAAAACGAGACTCCCCCCCCTCTAACATGTTACTACTCCTACTACTACTCCTACTACTACTACTACTACTCCTCCTACTACTACTCCTACTACTCCTACTACTCCTACTACTCCTACTACTCCTACTACTCCTACTACTACTCCTACTACTACTACTACTACTACTCCTACTCCTACTCCTACTACTACTACTACTACTACTACTACTACAACTACTGTACTACTACTACTACTACTACTACTACTACTACTACTACTACTACTACTACTACTACTACTACTACTACTACTACTACTACTACTACTACTACTACTACTACTACTACTACTACTACTCCTACTACTCCTACTACTCCTACTACTACTACTACTACTACTACTACTACTACTACTACTACTACTTCTACTACTACTACTACTACTACTACTACTACTACTACTACTACTACTAATTGTTGCTTGATAGAAATTAGTGATTTAAAATATACAACGTCTTCTCACATATTTATGGATTCCATCAATAATATAACAGTCATCATAATACAACCATATGCATAATAATGAAAGACAGCACTATAGAACATTATAACCTGGTGGAAACCATGACTAACATGATGTCCTAAAGGCCATGTCAGATCATGTTAGAGGGGGGGAGTCTCGTTTTTATTTTTTTATATTTACTTGGAACACATGCAAGATTTAGTAGACAAAAACAATGGAAAATCCGTTGCCAGAAACTTTTCTAACTGTACCTTAACGGCCAAACAATGAACAAAATAATACGCACAGAATG
>JAAMXU010004364.1:0-10209 GCA_019693545.1 Chaetoceros muelleri
AGAACAGTTCATGGACTGGATAGTTGATACTTCAAAAATGGTGAGATTCAAGAAAATGAAAGAGAGACTCTATCTCCATCGTAAAAGGCTACTGTACATGAAGTCCTGGTACCTCACTGTTACAACTGCCTAATACTCCGTACATACCACCAACCAACCGTGTCATAGGTACAGGATATCCGTTAAGACCAGACTCTGTGACAATCCTACAGTAATCATGTTTCCTACACAGTTACGATACTGAATGCCAGCGTACATGAAAAATTTTGGACCACAATCCTGTATGTAACATTGGGATCTATGTACACGGTATCTCATCATACTATACAGCAACATACACGAGCATACACATTTTACAGGTAACCAATCACCGTTCGTTCGTATAAGACATATGTTTTGCTACAGCAACCCCCTATATTTTTACCCCTATGCTACAAATTGGCACAGCATATCCTCCTATGGACTTGATTCTGCCCTACGTGAATCCTGTTACTAGTATTTCCAAAGGACAAATGAGTTTGCTACACTCTGTACTATAACATTTATGTGGGGCACTTTACCTGTCGATCATTATGACGTCAGCACTTAAGAGCACATTCCCTCACAAAATGGCCTTTTTATAAACGACCATTGGGAATGAAAAACTCAAAATCTCTCCAACATACTAAATAAATAAAAAACTCAATGATTGTAGTTAGAGTGTGATTCTAATCTATGCCGATGGCTTTAGACTCGCCTTCCGTAAGGCAATTGTATCCCCTCAGGTTGAACGAGTGTGTCATTCGTCCAGAGTGCCCTCTGGGTGAATGTTTGAGTATATCAATAACTACCAGACCAAACACCAGGAAAAGAGTATCACTAGGACCTCATTAAAAACCTGACGTCGTCCTGCAGTTGTTTTATAAATCCGTTGTTTATGCCCTTAAGCCTATCCAATTCCGAAGTGTACGAGATGTCGAGAATATTCCGTAATCTGCCACCAACCTTTTTTATACTCAACAGACTTCACTAATATCTCCTCTTTCGATGGGTGGAACCATTTGTGGACAGTGATGGGCAAATCCTGACAACCCTTATCGTACTCTATTTTGATTTCTAAGTCAAGTAGTTGCACTCCAATGGTGTTTTGAATTGCCTGTTTGTTGTGCTTCACCACGTTCTGTCCATGCCACGGCCATGTAGCGACGGGGTGATGCAGCTGGATGCGGTTGTAACCCCCCACCCCTCTAGTGACGCAGGACTGTCACTTATGACCGAGTTCGCAAAGCCGGCAAACCCCTCTTACAGGAATTAGCCGGTCATTGTTTTCGGAGAAACCTAGGCTCACCCAAGTAGAATAAATGGAAACATTACGGATTCCAGGTCATCATTGTTGGTTCACATGAATGAAGTTAGCGATAAGGTAGGAATAAAATGGTCGTTGGATGTTGAGCGGATCCACCTTAGGAGGCTCATAAAAATTAAGAGTGTGCTGAAAAGTGAGTATTGAACAAATACGAAAACACTCGTCAATAATTATAGTTTTTAAGCGCTACCTTCAGCATTCTTCGAGCTAGTTGTAGTCGCCATCATGCCTGCAGGAATCCATCCCAGCGCTTTCCAAGCGCTCTATTCCACTTTCTTTGCCGACGCCAGTCACGATATCTTCCATGGTGACTATGCGGCGGCCATGACTCCTTATGACGTTCCACTACAAGGGAATGCCAACCTCCTGTCTCCCGAGCAAGTGAAGACCCTAGTCGTTGGAGCCCGAGCCCAACGAGTTCCAACAGCCTTTCTATTACTACATGACAGCAAGCTGCACATCTACCTCCAAGTAGACAAGTTTCATCCACGTCTCGGCATGCCTCCATCTGCCTGGGATGATCGGATGTTCGCACAGAAGGGAGAGCTCTACCGGAACCAAGCACCAGCTGAACCAACAAGTACTAGTGCCAGCGCCGGGAACTATCGACGCAACTCTCGCGGGTCAACCTGATGTCGAGCTATTGGGGCAAAGAGTCCGCGGACAAATCGTGGTAGATGGAAACGAGGCGTCTTGTCGTGCATTGATCAAGTACTTGCAAGCTGCCTTGACTAGGCCTGCCATCAACACGGATCCTCTACTATCACTCGCCGAGGCTCCGACTGCACCGTTGGCTGATGCCTTACTCTTGGAGCATCGGAGGCGAATCCTATGCGAGGATTTTCCGGAGCTGGACTGGGAGGCAGGGAGACGTCAGCAAGACCAGATCGCAGTGAGTATAGGTGAGTTGGTCCGGGACAATCAAGCAGCCAGAGAGGAAGCGAAACAAGAGAAGCAACGTGAGAAGGCGAAGGGCATCGACGAGATGCTTGGCGAAACAGGCGTACAGAAGCTACTTCGTTGGAGCCACGTCGAGACGTGTGCAGAGCTTCAGGATATCTGGCATGACCTAGCAAAAGCCAAGAAAGCTCAGCAACTTGGAGTGTTGCAGTGGGCGGTGGACAAGGTCAAGGATGAATTGGGTGAGAGTGAGCTGCAGTTCATCATTACACCTGCCGTGCTGGAGACAGTGAGGGGACTGAAGTTTGCCATGGTAACTAACGACCATGTGGCCACGGGTCTCCAACCTTTCATGTTTCCCGAGGAGGCGCTTGAGGGAGCAATGAGTTCAAAAGCAATGTACGAAGCCATGTATGACGGACGACACGCGCCACCACTGAGTGAGTTTGCAATCGTTATGCAAGCCAAGCCAGGCGCACCCAGGGCAATCTACCAAGCGCGCCACCAAGTGAGACGGGTCCACATCCTTTTGGTAGTCTTGTTTGGAGAAGAGCATCGTGTTACCAAGGCATATGAGAGGTTCTACTTGAAGTTCACTAGTGCCAAGGCGGAATTGCACCGTTACCAGCAGGGTTTGATGACATCCAGAGATCAACTACTATTCCCAACCAAGGTCTTGAAAAGGAACGCCATCGACTTGAGCTACTGGTTTGAGATGCAGGGCCAGACACCTACCGCAAGGGCACCACCTTGATTTGATCAGGTCTTCCATGACATCAAGCAAGAGTTTGCCCAGTGGGAACCGGCAATGTCCTTGGGATTTCTAAAAGAGTTAAAATTGGAAAATCTAGGAGCTGTACAGCCAACACCACTGAGCGGGGTGCCAGATCCGACTCCCACTGGAGCACCCAAGGTTCCGAAGGATATTGGTAGTGAAGACGCAGCAGCCAGTAACCCCCACTTCTTGGAAGCCGTCTTCGGAGATTATCGTAAGCTCAACAAGGTGCGAACCCGTCAGATCCATCGCAAGATCGCAGAAAAGGAGTTGCCGCCTTTGCCCTCGTCCAAGGTGGACCATCAGCCTATGTGCCTGGCATGGCATACCAAAGGCCAATGCAATGTGAGGTGTCCCAGAGCTGTAGATCACGTAGCCTACACAGCGGAGGAGACGAAGGAGCTTGCACAGTGGTGTGCCTCTCACTATCCCAAGGAATGACGGGTCGGCTGGAAGAGACAAAGAGAGGAGAATGACGACGATAGCTCGAGTAGTATAACACCTAGTAAAAAGTCGACTAAGAGCCCTCAAATTACCCGAGTTGTTAGTACTCCTACACAACCTCTTCCGAAGCCACCACAAATTTCTTCAAACCCTCTAAGCACGCAACCAGAGCCAACTACCATGACTAGAATCACTTTGACAGGACTACCCCAGAACCTAGGTAAGTGCATAGCGCATGATCTGACACTGCTGCAAAAGTTGGGTTGGAGGAAGTTTGTACAGGCAAGAAGATCCCGAAAGGACCTTGCCGAGCCATTGTTTGACCATCCTGCAAAGCGTATTATCAAACACTATAGGGACAATGGGGTTCCTGTCAAAGTAAGCACCCGACCATGGACCGTAGCACAGCTAGACCAGGCAATCAAGCGAGGCGCCCACCAATCTTGCTACCAGCATTTAGAATTTCTGACCGAAGAGTTCGTAGACATGATCAACAAAGGCCAATGGACCATACTACCTTACTCAGTTGTCAAGGACCTGCAAAATCTGCGGCTGAGCCCTCCTGGAGTAGTCCCACAACGCAAGCGCCGCCCAAGGTGGATTGTGGATTACTCTTTCTCCAACGTTAACCAGGAGACTCTCCCTCTTGTTGCTGATGATGCAATGCAATTCGGACAGGCATTCAACAGAATAATTCGACATATCCTTTTGGCCGATCCGCAGCATGGACCAGTTTATCTGCTGAAGCTAGATATTGCTGATGGGTTTTATCGGATTGACGTATGTCCGGACGACGTGCCTCGCTTGGGAGTAGTATTCCCTGCACCACCAGGAATGGAACCCCTTGTCGCACTCCCACTGGTGCTCCCAATGGGTTGGAAGAATTCTCCTCCCGCCTTTTGCACCATCACCGAAACCGTAGCTGACTTGACCAACCAAGCATTACAACAGAATATCATCCCGCAGCCGCATCATCTCGGTAAGAGAGCAGCCCAGTTCGACCAATTGACTAACGAGACAGACCACCTGCCACGTACCAAGCAATGTATTCTCCCTGATCCGTCATTGCCTCGCCCAGCACCTGCCGTGGCAGAAGTTGATGTGTATGTAGATGATTTTATTGGTGTTGCTCAAGGAACAACCGAGCGGTTGAACCACATACGCAATAACCTCCTCCATGCCGTTGACAAGGCCTTCCGACCAAACGATCAACTGGACACTACTCGCGCCGAGCCCGTTTCCCTCAAGAAGCTCAACAAAGGCGATGCCTCATGGAAGACACGACATACGATTTTAGGTTGGGATATTGACACTGTAGCCAAGACCATCGCTTTACCGCCTCACAGAGTACAGTGGCTGACTGAGATCTTGAACGAGGTACCACGATCGCAGCGTCGCATTGGAGTCCGGAAATGGCATAAAATTCTGGGTGAACTCCGATCCATGTCCCTAGCCCTGCCAGGCTCCCGCGGCCTGTTTAGTCATTTGCAAGCAGCCTTAACCCTCCGGAAAGGTGGGAGAGTATCTCTGAACGCTGAGGTGCATCAAGCACTCGATGACTTTCGGTGGATGTTGAATCACATCGCGGAACGACCAACTCGAATCGCGTAGTTAGTACCGCTTCTACCTTCCGCGCTCGGATATCATGATGCCTCAGGAACAGGTAGTGGGGGAGTATGGTTTCCCGCTAGTCATCTACTGCCACGCGGGAACACTTGTCGCCAACCTCTTCTCTGGCGCCTCCAATGGCCGCCTGAAGTTCAATCCCAGCTTATTACAGACTCAAATCCCCAAGGATCCATCTCAATCTCGGACCTCGAGCTAGCAGGCGGGATATTACACTTAGACGCGATTTGTAGAAACTATGACGTACGCGAGCGTACGATTCTGAGCAAAACAGACAACCTCGCTGCATTGTTTTGGCAACGGAAAGGCAGTACAACTTCCCACAAGGTGCCACCATACCTTTTACGGCTATTGGGCATCCACCAACGTCTGCACCATTATGTGCCACGACATGATTACGTTCCGGGAGGCTCCAACCCCATGGCAGATGACGCCTCAAGATTGTTACATTTGCCTGACCCTGTTTTTCTTTCTCATTTTAACTCTACCTACGCACAGGACAATGGATTTCGGCTTGTAACCCCGACGCCGTCACTGGTTTCTACCGTGATCTCGGCTTTGCCCAGGAAGCCGTTCAACGTGGAGTTGCTACAGGCCGAAGCGCCAGCTCCAACACCCACTGGCGCGCCTGGACACAGTACACAGCTGCATTGGGCATCGACCCCTTTCTCGAAGCCATCCAAGATAAAATACCAGTCCTCCAAGTCTTAATCTACCGTGTTCGACAAGGCCTTCTTGCACGAAACAAAAGTGCCGTCCGCTCTAGAACAGCTGAGGATTACCTACGGAGCGTTGGCCAAACGTTCGCCCTGTTGGGCTACAAGGATCCTAGGCTAAATGAGGTTGGTAAGGTTGATTATCGCTTATCCCGGATGCTCAGAGCCTTCACCAAAGAAGACCCACCGCCCAATCGTGTGAAGCCAGTCCCTGTACAAGTCATTCGCCATATCGCTCATGGAGCGGTCAGGCGACAAGATCCCGTACACCTAGCAACCGCTGATATGATCATCCTAGCGTTTTTCTTTTTACTCCGCCCAGGAGAATACACTGCAAATCAATCAGACACGTCACCGTTCCGTCTACGTGACGTTCAGTTCTTCATTGGTGAAACTCGGTTAAGTGCCTTGGATGCCCCCTTGGACCAAATCGCCCAAGCCACGTTTGCAACCTTAACCTTTACCAATCAAAAGAATGGTGTGTACGGTGAGGTTATTGGTCATGCACGCAGTGGCGACCTGTACTTGTGTCCGGTTCTCGCCCTGATTCGCCGAGTCACCCACTTGCGCCAATCTCAAGCACCCTTGGACACTCCTCTCGCCACAGCTTTCACTCCCGAACTCCAAGTCGCGATTCTGCCTTCACATATCACTGCGACCCTCCGAGCAGCAGTCGAACTGCTAGGCCCTCGTCTTGGCTTCCTCCCATCTGATGTCTCGGCCAGATGCCTTCGCGCCGCTGGCGCCACAGCATTGCTCTGCGCCGATGTGGCTAGTTGTCATATTGAATTACTTGGTAGGTGGCATTCGGACCAAATGCTCCGATACCTTCACCTCCAAGCTAAAACGCTCATGAAAGACTTCAGCCGCAAAATGCTTCAAGGCGGTCACTTCACGTTACTACCCAACCAGCTTGTTCCGTCCTTCTAAGGACCCTTCGCTGGTTTCCCTCCCTCCCCCTTATATAATTTTCTTCTTCATGGCACTGGAGGAGGCGCGCCATGCTCCCAACCTGGTAGAGTGGCGCGCTCGGGCGAAATGGAAAAGGAGTTTCCTAGTAAACGTCTCATTTCTTCCAACTGCCGTAGTAACATTAGCGCCTATCATAGTAAGCAGCCACGATAAACACAGGAGGTACAGGGGTGGGGTGAACCACATATTGCGTGTGATCGTCTATAGCTGTAGAATAATGCGTGATCCCCAGTTCTTTCCAGTTTTTCTAGAATTTATATGATGGTAATAATCTTGTTGCTTGTGTACAACCTGTTTCCTCAACATCCCTGACAATACATTCAGCCATCCAATATCCTGTACTTCTTGTTGCCATTGGTATCTATGCCATATAAAGGTGCTTTGTCATGGCGATTTTCTATAAGAACTGAGACCGTCAATCATGAATCAGGTAATGTCAGGATGTGTGTTTTCTTGATCCATCAGATGTTTGAGTGCAGTTATACCTTTCTCCCAAATTGTTGCTGCCCTCAGGTCCCAGCACACAAGGACATGTTCCCTATCCTCTCCAAGGTAGCCACAATGCGGACATTTGGATGAAATACTATGGCGTCTCTTCACCAATATCTTACCTGTAGGCGCCGTGTCACTCATCCATTTTGTGACGAAGATATTAGTAGTCGTAGAGACGTTCATTCGTGAGGTAGCAAATGATTCCCAGTGAACTCCTGTATCTCTGTTGATATTATGTTTTGAAGAAAAAAAAATAGGATGCAATGTTAGATCCAGTGACCGATGAGTATATACACTGCTGTAAAGGTTGAAATAGTGCCCTTCCTTGTATTGTAACGGTAGGCATCCCAAGCTCCGCGATGCTCCAGTTGGGGTCTCTAGGAAGGTAGCTAGTGGCTGTGATTTTTGCCAGTCGATCCATTGCTACATTCATCTGTTCCAGCCTTGACAGTTGGGAGATGGCTTCATCTTGATGACCTTTGACATGTGTTGTGAGAGTCACACTTCCCATAGGTCCCAATGTTGAAGATTAGAATGGATAGAGGCTCTGTTTCGAGTAATAGTGGAGAGCGCTGCCTTGCCATCACAGCTGATTATCAGACGAGCTGGGGGTTCCGCACAAGAAGCCAGAGTAATGCCTCGCGTGATCCAATACAAGTCATGGAGCCCATGATCCACTGCGTTCTACAGCGCGATTCAATGATTCACGCCCCTGCTGCCATGCCCTGTCTCGGAAAATAAGAACCGTCGCTGATAGTAATTGTCGTAATGAAGTATAAGGTGAAATGCCCCTATAGATATTTGTTGAAGAAAATGGCACCCCAGGGTCGGGGAGGAGTTATAGATAAGGATAATAGGCCAAGGATGGAGAAAAAAACTCATTCAGCAGAGAAAGAGGAGACGAATGCAGTCTGAAGGTGGTGGATCTATGAGAACAGTAGACGGAGCGGACGATAGAACATTTCAAAGAGATGGCAAGAACGATAAAGCAGTACATGGTTATAAACTCAGAAATAGAGGTTGAAAACAAAATGATAATGGAAGATAGGAGAAGTGGAGAATAGATTTCGATTAATAGGAATGTAGGAAACATTAATATCCATAAAAACGATACATATGTAGTAACATATTGTAAATCACGTGCAATAAATTACAAGGATGGGATAGGCACTATGGTTGGAGACGCAATGGAAGCAGTGTTGATTCGTTGTGTTCTTCTGAGGTACAATGAAAAAAAGGATGGTGCCTTAGTGGTGCCTTACAAAAGATAATAGTGGTGGTGTACTTTCTACCTACGAGGTGTAAGAAAAAAACACTCCAATGACACACTAAAATTACTCATGGAAAACATTATTCAATCTAATGACGATGGACAAAGAAAAAAACGATGACAAATCTGGTAACAAACAACTACCTTGCACGGATCATGAAACCAAAGATGAACCTTATGGCTGGAGTGGATTGAGCGATATGGATCAATGTATATTACCCATCAGTGGGAGGGAACGATTATTTATTCACAAGAAGAGCGAATCCGTTACCACATGAGGGATAGTTTTATCAGGAGTTATGGCTACCACTATCGTTACAAGGCCAGGTTGGTGTATAATGTAATAATAAGACACTGCCTCCATCCAATTGTCAGACTGCACACAGCAATCAAAACTAATCCTACGATGGTAATCAATCCGGGTGAAGCTGAGTTGTAAGAGTTGGCAAGGTTAGCAAATGTCAAATTGCTTTGAATGGATGGAGATGGAATGATCCTCGGAGTAAAAAAACACAGAGTAAAGATAAAGATGTAATGGCAGCTTATTCCAAATGAACATGTGGAATGTGAGAGAGATGTGGACATGGGGAACATAAATAGTTAGTGTAGTAGAATGAATATATACTAAAGACATAGGATAAAACTATAAGATTTGGATTTATACATTAACTGACGCTACAGAGTCTTCTGAAAATTTAATGTTAGAAAGACAGTAAGCACAAATCGGGTCACCATTTGCAATTATGATGCGGTCAATGATGTATGGATTTACAATGCCGCTGCATATGGCACAATTCAACTTGGCATACATTGAAGCACTTTTTGAATGGCCCACAGTAGCACTTTCGCGGGCACTACTATTATTATCCTCCCGTTTCTTTTCTGTTAAAGAGGCCACTTCTTTTGTCTTCAGGGGAGTAGCATATGTGGTGGCCTTGGCTCTAATGGCCAATGCCCTGGCTTTATTGTCAATATTGAGGGTTGTGTCTGAGGAGAAATAATTGGACAATTATTGTAAGAAGGAGCCGCAACATCAAGACATTCCGATAAAGGTGAAACCGCATTGCAATCTTTGTAGGCAGTGGAGGCAGAAGAAGATTTCATCTGGTTGCTGGACATGTAGAAATGTTGGTATCAGGACGGGTGTTACTCCGATGCTTGTAAGGATTCGGAATGGACTTGATGACATGAATTTTGTTGACAAAACGATTGCTCTGTTTGGGAGTTACAACAGAAGAGTGAGGGCTGGTGAAGTTGTCATTGTTAGGTTGAACCACTGGAGCCAAATTATGCTCTGTTTTTTTGTTGTTACCAAATGTGAGGAGGTATCAACAAATCTGCTAGTAACATCATTCTTGTGAGAGCCAGAGCGAGAACTTCCACAATGCTGAGTATTATAGGGATGGGACTTGTGGTTGCGTGTATTGTATTTATGGTAGGTAGAGGCAGAACACGCTTTATCACAGCGGGCGGCATTATCTTTTGACAAACTTCCAAAACATAAAATGATTAGAAGTCTAAGCAATCTATGCTGGATGCTGCTGATATTGTGAAGTGGTATGTAATCTACAGAGCAGAGACTGTCTAGAGTAGAGTGCTGGTATCCGGGTACTGGTAGTTGGTATGTTGTGTACTACTACCAAGGTACCAGTTCATACTGTTTCTGGAT
>JAAMXU010004367.1:0-23639 GCA_019693545.1 Chaetoceros muelleri
GAGAGTATGGTTGAGCGTGTGGGAGAAAGTATGGAGAGATTGGGGAGTGTTGGTCAATATACCAGAAAAGCTGATTCTAGTGGTAGTCAAGTCGGACTAGAGAAAAGGATATTACCGCCCTTTGCTCTTATTTCTTTTGGTGTCTTAGCTGGAGTCGTTGGATCAATCACCATGAATGTCATACTCAGAAAGAAGTAATATTTCCAAAGAGTGAATTTTAGGGAGCAACAGTAAAAAACGACTTTTAATACATACAAATGGTGTATAGAGGAGTTAATGCTTTGTATTTAAATTGCCTTCAATGAATTTGACGTCATCAAGTTATTGAGAGTTATATGTCGTGGATGTAGATGCCAAGCTTACAATATTATCGTGCCATCACACTTGAGCTTACTGCCTTGATTGTGAGGAAAAGCCTCAAGAAATCTGCAAAACGCAGTTGATCTGTAACTTCCTTCTCAACTTCCACACCTTTGTTACCACGCATTTCAATGCAACTGTCAAAAACAGAATCAACCGTCCTTTGCGAAGGAGCTACTATCAAACCTTCTACTCCAAGATAGGATATTCCCCTCTGTACTTCAGATCTTGAAATGAATCCATTCTTATCTTCATCAAAAATGAAAAATACTCTTTTACAAACTTCAAGAGTTGCTTCATGTAATGGTGCACCAAGTTGGCGCTTAATCTCAACAACGTCCTTTAAACTGTCATTGGGTATCGGCTCAAGGCTTCGTTCGTCGCTGTAATCCAACTGGTCGTTCACTGACACCCAAGTAAAAAATAAGATCTGAAAATCATATAACTTCAGATTTATTAGTGCAAGGTAGGTACATTTGCATAACTTGCATCATTGCATCGCTTCCAGAATCAACTTACCGTATGAGCAATTATGCATGGGACTATATCGCCTCCAACCAAAAGAAATAAAACACCTTCCCACAACCCATTAAGAAACTGGATACTCATGACGGTCTTATTTTCTTTAAGTGATGTTTTGGGAGACGAATGACCAACAGCAAATAAACAAGCTTGTCCTATACAAACCAGAGCGGAGTTGCCTTGGAAAATCGTCGACTTTAATACATGAGGTAAGAGACCGCGGAATATTATCTCTTCACAACATCCTGTTAAATATGAAAGACCTGCTGCTATTAATCCAACGTCTTGAAAATATGCAATGTGAATCAGTTACTTCAAAGTACCATTGTAATACACTAGAATGACAGCCTAACCAATCTGACTTACCTAAAGTATTCGTTATCTGGTCTAAATTGTCAATTTTAATTCTTTTTCCTTTCACTTTTGAGTTACTGCTACGCCGTCCAAATAAAGTCATTACCATGAAAATTGTACTGAAATTTGTTTGTGAGTATTTCCTATCATCTGAACGTTCAATTTGATGGCTCAGTGCAATAGTAGGTATTGATCCAAGCAAGCCCTGAATAAAACGAACTGGTGTCACGGAAAGATCTAAGCCTAGTAAGTTATTTGCCTCAGTCGCGCCATTCCAGTTGAGAATTCCTTCAGTATAAAACTGCTCATTACCGGAAAAGAAAACATATAGCGCTGTCAGACCTACCGCGAGAATCAGAATAACGATTTGATTCGTTATTAAGGAAACAACAAATAGCCCATTTATGCCTCTCCGACGCTTTTCCATGGACTTCTGTATATCCGACTTTTGAAATGTTGGGGCGGCTCTTGTCCTTAGCTGGGACAGAATGTCATCATCATCTCTCTCTTCATGAGCCCTATAAAACAAACGACTTGAAGTCCTTGAGCTGTGTTCGGACACAATAGTTACACCAAGTTGAGAAGAATGATCTTCAAAAGCAGACTTGGATAGCCTTCCAACCCTTTGTACCGATAGGGTAAAGGCATTAGTGTTAGCCGCTAAGCTAGAAGCGAAGATTAGAGAGAACTTAAGGAACAACATTCACAAGAAACTTTGGACTTTGAAAAATCTCTGGATGGAAGATTGCAGAGGAAATAATACTTTCTGTATAAATAATTCGGCGGTGTGGACCCTCTCAGCTGTCAGCTGTTAAATTAGACCCTCCATGAGAAAATGAAAATGTGAGGTCTTTGGTGTTCTCATTCTTTCTCGAAGAGAAATGCAACCCTACAGTACTCCCTACAGTACAAACTATACCAGGCAACCGCCACGTAGAAGACCCCCTGTCTACAATTCATGAGTGTTTCAGGCAGCATGCACGGGCACTCACTCTGTACAACAATCACACTCTACAACTGTGCCAGTACAAGTACAGTGGAAACAGCAGCAGTAGATGATACAGTAAATGCACCAACAATACTGTACAATACTGTGAGACAAGGTGAGACAACGTGCAGTGTGGGAAGTGGGAGATGCTGTGATCTGTTGATCCCGAATCCCGACATTGATTTGATGTGAATCATTTGCTGATATACAGTAAAGAATGTCAAGTATTCAGGTAAAGGTTCTACTATTTGCCTCCGCAAGAGAAGCGGCAGGAAACGTATCAGAAACGGCGATTACACTTGAAAATGGTGCAACCATCTCTGATTTTCGGTAAGCTGCTGTGCCTTAAACATATGTTCTTTTCAACGAGGACTTTAAATGTTGAGTGTGTAACGTGAACTCAAGTAACATAACTTTTGAAAAGACGTAGAATGGCAGAAAAGATTCCTGCATTATCAGCCTTTGTACTTGATGAAGAGTCTTCGATGTTGGCTTTAAATGAAGAATATATTCAAAGTGATGATATCATTCGTCTCAAAAATGGTGATGTCATAGCAGTAATACCTCCAATCAGCGGGGGCTAATGTGATGATGCACACAGAAAAATAAGGTCGAGTTGGTGTTTCAAGACTCATATTTATCAAATCGAATTGGCTTGTTCGATGAAGCAATCTGACTGTATGTTTTTATTCTGGTCTAAATGTTATTGGTTGAAAATAATAGCTGCATAAAAGTATAAAATGTTGGTTCCTTTCACATTCGTCGCATATCGCATATCGAGTATAAAGTCTCGTAAAGTTCACAGATGTATATAGCAGCATTTGCAACCAATCAAACTAATCACTGTGCCGTTTGACCGTTTTACATCCAAAGATGTCGTCTGAGACAACGCTGATGTAGGTTAGCCACAGAGGGAAAATTAAGTAGGGCAAATATATGGATGTAACCATACACTTTTCAAGGACTGTAGCGTTTTCGTTTACACAGTGGCACACCAAAATAGGGAGCAAAGTCGTTGATGTATGTGACCCATAAACTGTGCACATGGAGCGAAACCATCCTTTGCCACTATACTTTTCACTATGCAACAAAACATGAACTGCTATGACAAAAAACGGCAATTGGAAAAGTAATTCTCCCGATACGATGGCACGAAACCACGTATCGTGTGGAGCACGCATCAAATCGTCATTGAAGAACTCAGTGTACCACGTCAAAAGATCCTTCAGGAACTTTGGGTAAAGTCCCGGAAATAATGCTTGTAGATCAATACAAATGGTTGCCGGGATGTGTGAAGCGAAAAAAAAGAGAAATGCCAATCTCGTGTTACCCGTGAGTGTTTTCATTGTCATGCGTCGGCGATGGTTCTCTCTCGTTGCTTTTTATGTGTGTGTTTCGTGATTGTTGGCTGTGTTCATATTTTTTTCTCCTCCGCTCAGATCAGAGCGAGGTTGGGGGACATTTGGCGGAGACTTTTGGGGCTTAATTAGCTATAGACGTGACAAAAAAACATGAATGAATGCGAGCCCAACGGAAGGCTTAAAGCGTTCACATATTCTTCTGGTGCATAAAATTACATTCTATTCCATCTGTTTTCTCTTGAGTTTCTTGCCTCTCTGGAATGATAACCCAAAATGATATAATAATTTATGTTGCAGCAAAGAAGTCTTCGGCTCCAAAGCTACCACTCAGGGAGGCTCTTGTTACCGTAGCACTTGAATGTGTTTACGAGCCGAACCCCACCGAAAACAAGCAAGTACGAAATCGCAGAAGAGTCGTGATTGCAAATTTTTTGAAGCGACCCAAGCACAAACGCCAAGTGCAAGCCTGCACTCTATACAGTCATGAAAAAAATAATGGGGGAGAAATGAGCCTATCTAGTTACATTGAAGAATGGAACCGATTAGAAAATCAAAGAAATGATGGAGTGTCGACGTTGGGGGCATCAACATTGAGTTCCAAGACGTCGACGAAGATTGATAGAGAAGTCTTGGCGACTGACATTTTGGAAATAGACTCGTACAAATCACTTGGAATACCGAGTCTTGCTATGTCAGATGATGATGGTGAAGAAATTGAAGATATGACGATGGACACGTATGCTTTAATTGGTGGAATCACTTCCAAACCTATTCCAGGTGTCGTCATCACAAAAGATGACGACAATAGCGATAAATGGTGGTATGAAGAAGATAATGGAAGCAGCCCCACTTTTTGTGATAATAGTCTTGACATCAAAGAACTCCCTGATAGCAATTATCCAGAAAGTAACGAATCAAGAAGTCAGTCTCTTTCAATTGAGAGCTTACATGATACAGATGAAGGCTTGAACTCTAGTATAACATGTGGAGATGAGGTCAGTGTTATATTAAACAGTGCATTCGTTGCAGTCTGCCCCAACGAAAGTTTACTCTTACCGGATGATCATGATTTGAAGTTGACGGTAGATACAGATAATCGGATGAGATTGGTTAATCGGCAACAGGTGTCCGAGAGGACTACGACCTCTAATGCAACGATGACACTTGCTTCTGAAAAACAGATGGTATCAAAAAGAGATGATTTATTCAATCTATTGAGCGATTGGGGGTCAAGTCCGGCAGATATTAAAAAACTGCTTGATGAAAATCCCCACTATGTTAAGACAACAAGATTATCCGATGGCAAACTTCCATTACATGTCATATGTGGTCGAGAGATACCCCAAGCAATAACGACTGACTTCATTGCCGCCTGTATAGAGGAGCTTTCAAAATTTAGAATGCTATTAAAGTTAATATCGTGGTGTTACGTTGAAGCCTGTGCCAAACATGATATCAACGGAGATTTGCCGTCTCATGTGTTGGCAAGGAATCTTATCAATTGGATTTTATATTTCAAAACAGAAATGTCTTCAGCTGTGATTGGGATTAACGAATTGCAAGGTATTACAACTATATCGAAAGTTCTTTCTGAATGTATAGACATAGTTTTGAGGCCTATATCGACGAACTTGACTGCTTGTTTAACAACTGGAAGTCAGGGAAAGATTTTGCCTCTGCATATTTCGATTCTTTTCAATTCAAGCATTGATGTCTTCAAGAGAATACTGGAGACATATCCAGATGGGGCAGGCATAGCATTATCAATCGATTCAATTGGTTCGTTTATGCCTCTTGAGTTGACCGACAAAATAAAGCATGACCATGTTGGTTGGAAAAAGGCGAAGTATGAAACAGATATTTTTATGAACTATGAATCAGAGTGGTGTACTTCTCTGCCCAGCACATCATACGAGGACGATATAACTCGCAAGG
Source organism: Chaetoceros muelleri (assembly GCA_019693545.1). NCBI lineage: Eukaryota > Bacillariophyta > Thalassiosirophyceae > Chaetocerotales > Chaetocerotaceae > Chaetoceros > Chaetoceros muelleri. The sequence goes on from JAAMXU010004367.1 coordinate 5,521, forward strand.
CGGACTTGATTTTCTGCTTCTCACCCACATCGTCGCGGGCTGATAAATGCCGTTTGGCGAGGCTTGATGAATTAGTTAAGTACGAAATCAAGCAAGAAAAGGGACTTACTACCAATTATCTTTCTCCCGCTGTCCGATCTTATTGGGTATGGATTTCTGCACCCTACAAGGTTGATGAAGAAGAGTTGGAAAAATGTGATGCCTCAGTGGATAATATCCTACAATGTCTAGAGCCCTGGGAAGTGAAGAAACTCGCGTGTATTGAAGCAGCAGAGCGTCACGCAACAGTGCTGGAAAATTGCAGGCCTTCCGTTCAGGAAAAGCTTTTCATTATACTGCATGCAGCACAGATCACAATTTAAAATATGATGAAGATGATGACATTTGCTTTCACAGTGGTATTCATGTTGGCATGTTTCATTTCAAAGCAGCCAACTCTGTACGAATCGAAGTGCAGAAAGTTGAAAATTACTTGTTCTAGGTATGAGAGAGCAAAAAGGATAGATAGTACTAATGGTATGATGAAAAACAACTTAAACCAGTTACATAGAATTAGGTTACACAGAGCGGCTGATACTGAACGCATCAGTGCACTAGCATGCATGATATTACACTTATTTGATGACAAAAATAGAATTTAATTAATAATGAAAGAGTGTTGCTAAAAACCTTGTTTTTGTAACTTTTTTGTACCGGTATGATTAAAATAGCCAGAGGCGGGGCAGCCGTTTTTTTGTGTCCCAAATCCTGCTTTCCACATTTTTGTGCTTTCCTCTGCTGATCTATCGCGAACAAATGTGCTCAGTTTTTCAGGAAACTCCGAGTTTTCATCATCAACAAGCAATGACTATCGTCAACGTCAATCGTTCCCTTACCATCTGCTCCATCATCAATTCCTTCTTGAAGGTAATTGTTTGGATGCGTCTAGTGGCCACTCCAGGATCCTTTGTAGGCGATACCAGTGGTGGTCCCCCTCGTGATCTTCTTCTTGTTGCCAACAAGAAGAATCACCTTGTCCCAGATAAGAGTAAGACGATGATTCTTGCAACTCAGGTTGCAAAGCCATCTCTTGTTCTCTCGTTGCCTACAACTACTGTTAGTAATAGTACCCGTACTATTACTAATCATCAGAAGAAGAAGAAAAAGATCATTGGATTAACTGTGGAAAACTTCAATCTCGAGGATTGCCTTAAGGATTTGGCACTGCGTTACAGAAATGTTACATCAAGTCGTAATGTTCTAATAAATAGGGAGGACACATTCCTTTCGATTCGTCCGTCATTTCCTTTCTTTCCAAGTACTGATAAGAATATCCTCGATGGTGATGAAGAAGAGTTCTTCTTCACTAACAACAACCATAGCAACCCTCTACCGTTTGCTGAAGTCCTGGATAGAATTTCAGCCGAATTGTTCGATGGTGTGGAGAGAGTCGCAGAATGGAATGACGACTTTTTCGGAAATCTAGTTTGGAGGATTCAGCAGGTAGGTGACGTGTCTACTCGTCTTGAAAAAGTCGATCATGCTTGATGCTTCTAGATGGATCATGCACTCATGTACATAATGTTATTTCTACTTTTAAAAACATAATTCTACATAGGAATGGCGCCACACGGTTGCAATCTTTGATGTTGGTTTCACCAAAATGAAGCAAGCTGCCAAAAGTTGTCCTCTTTCAGTATCCTCAATTTACGAGAATTCCTTCTTGTTGCACTCCTTGTGCAAGTATTGCGATATGGTTTATTGTTATCTGTGCTTCGTTTTCAGTCATCGAATTGTCAAAGAATTGGGTCCATTTGCACTATTGTTGATCATCTTTCTCGCTGCCTTTGACTCCATCTACTTGAGAATGATTTGGTTGCTCAGGAGAGGTTTCATTTGGTTCAAACGTCGATATCGTCAAGTGTCCTACTATTGCAAGTTCAATTCTGTTGGTTCACCCCAAAGGCAAGTTGTCGTATCAAGGAAGAGGTCTTACAACATCCGTCGTGAGATTCTCCCATTCGAATGGCATTCCATGAGCACCCGATTGAGCTACAAACGTTACAGATGCATGCTCTGGTTACAGGAGCAGTACCGTGGTGATCACAAGAAGTATATGCGTGCTCGAAAATTCCATCGCGATGCCGAGTTCTTTAACAAGGCAAACAGAGGTAGATGTGCCCTTCAAGCCGGAGGTGTGTTTATTGAACAAATCTTGGAAGAAGACGATGAAATCACTGTAGAAGGAGTGTCGTGTGGAGGCAAAGAAAATAACGGGTTGGAAGAAGTGTCTTGGTTCAACAGTCTTGGCGCCGAGGATGAGGAGGTGGTGGCTGAGGAGGGTTATTTAAAAAACATTGCAGAAGAAGGTGTTACGACGACCTCTGCGTCCTCGCGTTGTGGCTCAGAGAATCCCGAGTTTGACGGTGATAATCATGTCTGCGACAAGAATCAGGAAGAAGTGGTTCGAACGTTGTTTGTCGAAGAGTCAAAAATGGTACTACCGCCGCGGGTAGTAGCATTGGAAGCACCCACTCCAAAGCCGACAGTTGATCCATTAGCTAATCTTGGAAGTGGTTTCTACATCGACAGTATGGGTAGAACCAGACGCTATTCTCATCGTCTTGTTGCCGAGAAGAAAGTGGCAAAATGAAGATCCATCTTGGTGACGAATCCAAAAGGTAAGAAGTTTAAATTGCGATTATTTTTATCCGTCCAACTTCTTCTTCTTCGTCATTGTGTTCCCAATTGAATGCTTATCTCACATTCAATGTTTTGTCAACTCCTCATTATATAATAGGTTGAATCTTTTTCCAAAGAATTTCGATGATATTTTTTCTTCAAAAATGCATAGGTCATGTCTCCTTCTTCTTTTCGGAGGAGTAGGAGCTTTACCTCCTGGGCAGGCTTTCACTACTACCAGTGTCGGCTTGTGCATACCAAACCCAGGTGCCGAGAGCTTCGGCTCTTGGCGTTTTTTTTGTAAATGTGCTGAGATATAAGAAACAAGAATAATCCAGATGAATCCAGCAGAGAGTTTGTTTGTTATTAGGAAAAAAGAAAATATTATTTTAGGTTCATAGTGGGAAGCCGAGGGTTGGGATTTATAAAGACACGCAGGAGTAGCCGCAACAATCACTGGATATTAGCTGATAGTCCCTTTCTGTTTCCTTTGACAACTTTTATTATATTTGGTAATGTCCCGTAAAAAGAATGACAGAATGTGAAGACTGCGAGGGAGGTTAGGTTTTCAAAAGGTTAGTAAAGACGAGTTCTGTAATTTTTACAAATTGCACGAGCGAGTTAGCGAAATCCGGTGCTTTTGCTGCTGTGTGTTGTCACACACAAAGGTATACCGTTTCCAGAAGTTTGATCGAGCCTGCTGCTTCGGCATTGAAGGCAGAGCCAAAATCAAAGTTTTCCTCTCTTGATCATTCAGAACAGTTTTCCCGGCAGGGGGTGTGGCCTTTCTCGTAGGTGCCGGGGTCAGTACCCTTGATGATAGCGTCCTAAGAGGTTAGGCGTTCAAGGTGAAGCTAACACACACCCACTGTCAGGGGGGACACGAAATGGGATTGCTAGTGCATGAAGGTTGATTGTTGCGCAGGAGTGTCTTTTATAAATTTCAATCGGAAGCGACTCAATAATGTATGTAACGCCATCATCAATGTTGGGGTCGGATCGTATTGATATCTGATAGCATTAGTCAGTAGCGTAGTGCGTTGTTGTGTTTGATTTTTTGTATATGTTTTGCAGTTTCCCGTGCCGTCGTTTGTCGTTTCTGTTTTGGATTTGCTTGCACTACAGCAGTATCTCTGGAAATCACAACAAACACCCCACTCTCACTCTTCACTTTTACTCCTTGCTCTCTCTCTCTCTCTCTCTCTCCTAGAGAGAACAATTCCAAAGTCCATTAGACCCAACACAAATTGTCGTTGTCTTTTTCTTTCTCTCTAAAGATTGTAGATTTTTTGTTTATTTCGTGTTCTGTAGATTCTAACTTCTACCCAATAGTGGATATTGAATATCGAGTGAGGTAAAACAACTGATAGGGAGGCGACGATTTCTCAGATCAATGAGCTGGCAGGTGCATTAGAATTAAAGGCACAAGCTACAACAGTCAAAGTGTCGAAAATTACTTGTTATTTCATATGGAAGTGGTATCTTCAGTCTCAAGCTCCTCGACATCATAGGAATCCAATAATTCCTGGCGCAACTTATTAGCTCCATCTTCGTCTCCAATAACTTCAAGTAATTCAGCTAAACTAAACTTCGTGGCGACGGTGTCAGGATGATTGGCACCTTTTAACGCAAATCTCACGCGGAATGCACCCAAATAAAGGCCTTTGGCTTCTGCATACATATCATCACTGTCAAGTGAGGAATCAAAATCATTCGACTTCAAAATAAGATCGGCTCTTGATTTCAGAAAAACTGCTAAATTTTGTGCTGCTGCAGCTGATGAGAGAGTACATATCGATATGTCACCAGGACCAAGGTCATTGTTTACTGTATTCTCCACAGTTGATTTGTTGCTCTTATCTTGCCGCTTCCGTAATTTGGCTGCTTTCTGTTTTTCCTTCTTTGACAACGTTTTATCCCTTCGTTTCAGCGTTGAAGAAGAATCCGATGGTTTTGATTGAGCTGGAACTTTTTCTCCCCTAGGGTTATTTACAGCTGTACGAAACGCTGCTCGAAGATGCTCTTCTGCAATCTCCCACTTTTGCTTTGTATATTTGGATACGGTCCATGTCAAATCTTTTGTATTCTTCTGCACATCTCCAGATTCAACATCAGAATTGTTCTGCTGCTCCTTATCACGTTGCTCCTGAAGCCGTTTTTGCCGGAAAACTTCACTCTGTAATACTTGCGCAGCAAGTGCTCCACCAAGGTTGCTTCGAGATGTAACAGTATACACATGTTCCTCACCTAATTCTGCTTTTCGGATGTTCCACGCCTCTTCAAAATATTCTACCGCAGAGTCATTGAATTGCATTCGTTGTAAGCTAGTCAAATTCTCATCAATTGTACTTTGATAACGATCCAGGTTTCCAAGATTATTCAAGGTAGCAGCATAAGACTCATGATCTTTGCCTACGACATCTTGGTAAATCAAAAGTGCTGAATGATAGTTTTCTCTCGAAAGATCGAAATCCCCCATCATTTTATGCATGAGACCAATGTTATTATACGCAGAAGCAGTAGCGGGGTGTTTTCTCCCAAACAAACTGGTGGATTTTTCCAAAATATCTTTTGCTGTTGAAAGCGCTGCGGTATAGTTTGCATGCTGAAAGTGCTGTTTGACATGAGATTGTAGCATGTAGAGCTCCTCTTCTGCAACTTGTTGATCATTCTTTTTCAACTTGGGATTTTGCTTACTCGTTTCTTCAGAAGGCGTCTCATCCTTGGTGTCACTAGTGTTACTTTTCGTGACATCATAGTCATCATCGTTTTTGACATGGTTATCTTGTTTAGAATAATTTTCAACCTGGACCTTGAGTCCATCTTTATTATCTTCCCCATGATAAGTGGAAAAGAATACCTTTTGGCACAGCCTACGATCATGATGAGATAATGTCATCATAGTGCGCGGAAAAACTTTCGTAGACGCCGCCGCCGCCTGCTGCCCATTGAATCGAGGGAGGCACTTCCCACCGATTAAACGCAAGGTATCGATATGGTGAATTTCATGTGGTAATCTTTTGGACGTGGATTTGACAATGAGACTGAAGATCATGATGTTGCCCTTCTTGGAATTAACATTGCTGTACTGCTGTATGATTATTATTACTTGTATTTTTGTTATTTGCTTCTTGTTGTACTCTTTTTGTGTAGGACGGATAGCAGCAGCGGCAGTGCAGTACGGAAGATTAATCTGCTACGTAGTGTACTGTACGTACGTACGTAAGTGGATGATAAAGCTCGATTTCAGATTGCTCCCAATCCATTGGTTTTCATCCGGATCTTCAGAGGTGCCAAGCAGCCGCTGACCAGTTAGTGACCACCAAAAAAAAAGAATACGGACCTACTATCATCTACTTTTTGCCTTTCTCATTATTTAATTTGTTTAAAGTTGCTACAGTATCTCGTAACCGCACAGCAGTAGAGTGCATTTGATGCAGATTTTGATTGATAAGGCCTCAAAGTCGTTTAGATTCTATCAGAGGACGGACAAGTCTTGCTCTGCTCTCTCTACCTTTTAATTCATGTTAATGCTGTGACGTGACAAGACAACATCATTTTCGCAGAAGAAAAGACCGCATCCTTCATCTCTTTTCTTTCCCGTTGCAGATATTTACTTCATAGTGCAGCAAGTCAAGAATTCTTAGAAACATGACTTTTTCATCCACTGCAGCTTCACTTGCTGTTTCGTCGACCGTTGTAAAACAGCATTTATCATTGGACCAAGTCTTCAGTATTTCACGAGGAGGCGCCCTCGTATTAGCAACGACTTCTGCGTCGTCTACCCTATTCCATTCTACTCAAAACAGTATAAATGAAAGTGATTCCCATGTCGATTTCCGTGGTGGATCTTCTTCTATCGGCGGTCTTGGCGAAAAAGGATGTTCTGTTTTATTCATGGCGATAGCCATGTCTTTGCATTATCTTTCTTATTCAATTGCACGTCCGTCAACAATTGCACTCTTCACTTCAGCGAAAACTGGATTCTCGGGAAATACTGCGGCTTTCCCTCTAGCCATGGCTTTTATCTCCCCAACGTCACTGATGCTCTTATTACTGTATGGGAAAATATTGCAAAAATCTGGCCCTCGGGGTGCGATTCGTCAGACAACTTATTTCTGTGCTTCCATGTTGTGGATTGCTGCAAGTTTGATTTTCATTTTGCAAGGAATGGATCCGATTAAAATTCCTTTGCTCGGAGGGAAAAGTATCCAACTGATTCAGCTTGTGGTGGGAGTGCTGTTCATATTTAGGGAATCCTACGTGCAATTGTTAACATCACAGTATTGGTCATTCATGGCATCTATACTTACTCCGGATCAAAGTGCGAAATGGTTCTCACCCATTAGTGGTTTGACTAGTATCACTAGTGCAGTGGCTGGGTTGGGTGTTAGTAATGTAGTGGATGTAGTTGGCTTGCCAGGAGCGTTAGGTATGGCAGGTCTAATTTTGATGTTGAGTCTCTTATTCACGGAGAGGGCGTACACAATATCTGACAAGGTGAGTTGTTCGATTTGATAGCTCTTTGTAGACTCGGATGTGAGTTTCTGATTTAATATTGACTGATGGCGGCATTATGTTTTCATCTACCTATATATATATCTATATATATCATTCTGAAAAGGGAGGATTCACCCCATCGGATGATGAAATGCAAAAATCACCTGCAAAACAAAAGAACAAGGTGCAAGTCGACGAAAAGGAGAAGAGTTTGATTAGAAAGGCATCAGGATTGTTTCAAAGAGTGCCCATATTAAAAGCTCTTTTCATGGAAATTCTGGCGGGACAGGGGCTTGCCACTCTTCTAAATGTATGTTTTGTAACCAAATTAAGTGAATCGCTACCAGACGATGCATCGAGGGCTGGATGGATGGGAAAATTCTTTGCTTCGATAAACGGCATTGCGATGTGTTTACAATTCGTTGTTATTCCAAGAATCATGCCCTATCTCGAGCCGAGGACTCTATGGAGATTTATGCCTATTACCATGACCATTGCATTGTCGTACATGAGCACAAATAAAGATCCGTCGCTTTATCTCATTAGCGGTTCCTTTATGTTGTTCAAGGTGATGGAGTTCTCTTTTAGACGAATGTTGGATGAGATGGTATATGTTCCTCTTGATTTTGAGAGTCGTTTCTTAGGGAAAGAAATAATAAGTGTTTTTGGATATCGCTTTGGAAAATCTGGAATGTCGCTCGCACTTTCTGGTTTAACAGCACTGTTTGGTAATTTTGGTCTCCAGCAGCTTTCCTTCTTGACAGGGGGCGCTTCGTTTTTATGGTTGAGTGCAGCTTGGAATGTTTCAAACCGTGTACTAAGCAGAGCGGAATCAGAAGCGCAGTACCAAGCAAAGAAAAAGGGTAAAAATAAATAAGTTGGATGAATTTTGACGTGTACTCCTTCTCTTGTGGTTTTGTCATCCGCATTCTATGCCATGAATGTTTTGTTCATCCCTCAAGTGCAGCCAGGCATTTGCACCGTACTTCACTCCTTTGATGACTGCCAATGCCTCATGCTCGGTTCTATCGTCCTTCTCATTGATATTTTCATCCAAAACAGAGGGCCATAGTAACGCTGTTCCTAATTTAGGTTGTACTGTCAGAGGAGCAGCGTTAGGAGACAGTGCTGGAAACCTTGTTCCACCACCCTCCTCAACATCATTGAGGTACAAGAAAAATGTCAAAACCCGGGGACCTGATGGTCCATATGCGTGAGCTGCGATGTAATCGTGGTGAATTTTATAATATTGCCCTGGTTTGTAATGCAAGAGTTGGAGATCCTCTGAATTATTCGTAGGAAACCCTGTAATGAGAGATATCCTTTCCATGATTCTTTTAACAATTGGATCGTCTTTGCAAGATGTAACACTATTTTCTATAATTTCATCATTGCACCATGTATTTGTAGAAGTTCTTGCATCAGATGTAAAATCTTCTTTCAAGCTGCCATCCTTCAAGGTTGACGTTTCTAACGATGGATGGTATCCAAGTTTCTGACCTACTTCGATCAATTTTTGACATTCTTCCGCAGACAAGAAATCTTCAAGCGCCACAACCCATGGCCCATCAACGATGGTATGCTCTACTGAGTCAGCTTGGCTCCCTCCAGGCCTAGAATATATCTTGATATTAAAAGATAGATTTTGCATACCGCCGTCTATCTGAGTTTCTGTTAAATTTCTTTCTCCTACTATTCTCTCAAACATGGAGTGCAATCCATTTTCTCCTCCGTTGACATTCAAAGCGTCAATGGCATTATCTGGTATGGGACATCTTAATTGAAAATCAAGAAGCTCGCAAGTTTGACAAACTGGAGCACAATTAAGTACCATCCACTCGTAATCCTCACTATCTGCATCACAAAAGCCTTCAGCGGCCCAAACAGCACACATTTCATCCTTGTTTCTACAAGCTAAACGTGTTGAGTGATACAATTCATTTCTTGTATCCATGACAGTAGTTTTCATATAGTCCGCCATATCGATGAGAATATCCAGCGTCTCAATCAAAGTTTCTTTGGGAACAAATTGACCTTCACCTAGATCAAATTCGATTATTTCGCCTTGTGGAATACAAACCATGCAACTCCTTTGACAGCGAGAGAGCATAAATTCTTTCTCGCTGGGAGCTAAACATAGGCCATCATTTGCCCAACTTTCACAATTGGGGTCAACTTGGAACCTTTTCCTAATATTATAAGTGTCTCTGCATCCTCTATCTTTTCCCTCGTACAGACTCCAAGCCAAAAGACCATATTCATGTGTACCGGGATGAGAAAGGCACGAGTGAATACATTCTCTCAGCATAAATTTGGGATCGATATTACATAGTCCTTCCTCTGCCCATTCCACACATTCATCGTGCAAATCTTTATACAAATCAGGAACAACGTCATCCGATTCGACTTGATTCTCACTTGATAAAATACTCGATTCACTACCGTCAATTTGGTGTTGATCATGTAAATGAGCGTCCGGGTGTGTGCCTATGAATGCAGCACACGTTTCTTCCTCGTCATCATTATTTGTTTCTCTGCACTCGAAGAAATGCTCATGCTCGGCATTTGTCAAGAGGAACAGAGGAACGCATATTGATAACAAAGTTAAACCGGGGAAAAACATTGAATTGTTGAATTAAAATAATGACACGGGCAGTAAATGATTCGGTTCCTTGTAGCTGGGTAGTTGCGAGTTGCGAATGAAAGTTGCAGATTGCGAGAGTGGTATTGTATGGTACAAGTACACGTACCGTAGTACTGAAGACACGTAGCTCGTCTGTTTCCTCAACCAGAGCAAGTACATTGTACACGGGTACAGTACCCGGTACCAGTACCCGTAGTGTACCTTGGGTTGTTTGGCGGAACAGTCTGAACAATCTCCAAGACAACGAAATACTCAACAAATATAATAACAAAACAAATATAAAACAAACCTTCTTGAACTACTTATAATTTATTTTTCCAACAAAAGAGCTCACATACACACACACAAAATAATTAAAATCTGAAAGATGGCATCTCCTATAAGTCCCCCCCAACAAAGTACAACCAGTCCCCCTCTGGAGGCAGTATTCATCGCGTCATCGATACTTGTGTACGGTTTATGGTCTCTTCCGAGAATTTTCAACAATCTTGAGTCGGTTGCCACGGTGGAGATAATTTCAACGCCTCTTTTCGATGATGTCATGTCTAAATACACATTGGCTTGTATTCGAGTTTACATTTCTATTTTGTTTCTAACGGTGACTATATATCGTTGGAATAAGAAAGGGTAAGTCATTGAAATATTTTGTAGTAGACTTCTTTTGCCGTATACATGAGATAGTCTTACCAACATTTCTATTATATAAAATTACCTTAACTCTTCAACTTTCTACCTGTTGGCACTGCATGTTTTAAATACACTTCTAATAATTGCAATGCTGTATATATGCGTGTATGTACAACTAGTCATAATTTAACTGTCCAGTACCTCAAGCATTCCAAATTGAAAAGGCAGGCTATAAATTTGGATGGCATTCGCTCGCAAATCATGTTTACTCAGTGGTCCTTTAATGCATTAACTATCTCGTTCTTTCTTAATGGGATGATGACACTTGCAGTTGCCTATCAAGAAATGGGACACAATTCTAGATACAGTCACATTTTAAATCTACTTTTGGACAAGACGTGGCCACGTGTCGCGATTCTTCTCTTTGAAATTGCAGGACCGACATCGATGCTTGTTTCAACTGTGACAAAATATGCACTTTGGCCACAAGCCATGAAAGGGCCAAGAGGAAGTGCCAATTTAAGAAAACCTGTTGCACTCATGCAGCATAATGCTAATATTATAGCATCGTTACTCGAAGTGGGAGTTCTTGGGAGAATACCTGTTCGATTGGAAGAATTCATAATTGCTCCTACATTTGGGACGATTTATGTGTTTTTCACTTGGGCACTGAAAGATCGTTTGGTTGAGACAAAAGAGCCTCAATTTGTATATTTCTTTTTCGATACAACACTGGGGAAAAAGTGGACAGTTACAGTATTGCTGGTTTTGTTGGCCTTATTGATGGTATTTTACCTTGCCTTTACATTTCTGGATGACTGTTTGCTTTGGCTTGGTAGTGGAATTTTTACAAATGTAATTATGGTGATTGCTCTTGCTACTTTTTTCTGTCGTGTTCGAGATTAGAGAGGCTTTTTATTAACTTGGAAACTTGGAACTCGACTTGTCAAGGTTGTTTTGATTTAATGTTTCATCTCTCTCCTGACACTCAAAGAAGCAGGTATCATTTAGAATATAAATCAAAGTGCTGAATGTTACTACATTATAGACATAAGTCATCTGTCATTCATTTCACGCGTTCAATCAATCAATCATCACAGGGCTTCTTTGCAAGGCTTGAACTAAAGTTCTCTACTCTCTAGAGAGATAGAGAGGGAGCTAGTAAAGATTGAGAAGTCTTTTCTGTGTTTTGTCATTAATGCTATATCACAATGTCACATTTTGTATCGCACCCTGTACTCTAGATTGTTGATATGGAATACAGAAAAAAAATCAGAGAAAGCTGGAAGTTCGCCTCTTCCGTTGCGGTACACGTGAGTGATGCTTTGTCCGCGGGGGGCGCAACCACTATGAACAACTTTGCGTAAACCTTTTTGTGATGTGGGAGAAGTGGATGGTTCGCTCCTCTTATGTATCGTCGTACACCGTACTTACGTAAGGTTACATAGTACCATGTACCAACTACCACGACCACGATCAAATCCTGTCTCCTGTCCCTACTGTACTGTCCCTACAGAGTACGCTCCCTCTTGGGATGAGATCTCCCGTGCCGTGACAATTTACATACACTCTGAGACTACTCTGAGATACATAAACCAAACATCCCACCACCTGTTATCGTATGTACGTCGTACGGTAGGACAGACCCTCTGTCTCACCCATCCCTCGTCTCACTCTTTCTAGTAGTCACCACCTTTATCATCATCTAGTCTCTACAGGTAAATTCTCTACACCACCTCTCTTCGAATAAAAAAACAAAAAATTCCGTATTGATTCTACGCTGTAATACGTAAAGTGTGCGTCCTCCAAAAGTTATTCCCACGCAAAATCCTACGTAACTTTCTCTGGTATACACAGCAGCGCTTGCCCATGGCTAAGGGACGATCGGAACTTCTCCAACGCTGATTACAAAACGCATAAGACTATCAAAGCTAAGAAACCTATTGAAATATCTATATTGAGATGAATGATATGGGAGCAGAAAACGGATCGAACTTGGATTCCCGGGATGAAAATATCTCTGACGGTGCTGACAAAGTGCCCAGTTCGAAGCCTATCGTGGAAGATGTATGTGCTGAAGTTGCTCCAAACAAGGAGAACGATAAAACTTCAAAAGATTATCCTGTTGTAGGTGGTGCAGGGAAAATGGTATCGGTGGAAATATGTCGGTCGGCGGAAAGATTGGATACGGCCCCGATGGAAGGGAAAAATGATTCAGTGAACACGAGTCAAAAAAATGTGAAGCAGGATGCTCATGTTGCTAGTGATGATAGTCTGAAAGCTACGACTCCTCTATCGACAACATTACCAATGCATCTTCCATCAGATGCTCCGGTTTATCTTGAGATAAACGTTGCAGATAAACGTGTCCGTCCTGATGTGGTGGGCCATGAGAAACCGTGTGTGGACGGTAATGATATACCAGGCAAGACAAGCGAAGCAAACCAAAGTACGCCTGACGGATCGACCATTCAGACAAATGCACGTACCAATGATGTTGCCACAAAGAGTCATACTTTACAAAAGGAAATAAAATCTAGCGAAACGGAAGTTCATCTTACTTTACCTCTGAATTCTCTCATGCCTAAAGAAAAGTCGAATGTGGGACCATCGATAGTATCTCCCCTCAACAAAAAAAATGAAACATCTGTTGCGTTGCATATTTCTTCGCAGCCAACACCATCTTCTGTTGATCAGGATCAGATTACTGTTAGAAACATGGCTGGTTCAATACATGCACCAAAATCTTCAACTGTTTCTTCATCAGGAGTGAAAGAAGAGAAAACAGTGCCTCTACAAAGAGTCAAGAAATCTCATAAATCTGAGTTAGAAATGAAGTTTGCACCTTACATTCTACCAGGGGAAAAATCTCTTGATGACGCCCGATCTAGATTAAAAACTGCAATTGAACAGACACGGTTACTTCGTGAGACATTTACTGAACGCATATATGAGAAATTTAGAATTGTATTGAAGCCTGTGCCAAAGTCGAGCGATCCTTTGTTTCACGATATCCACTCCAACCCAAAACTTGTCCAACAAAGATTGAAGCAACAAATATCTGTGCTTGAAAATGAAAAAGATATAGAGAAAAAAGTGTCACAACAAATAAATTTAGAATTTGCTGCTGTCAACAACACGAGTGATGCGACGGCATATTTGGGTGGATTACCAGGTGTTGACAATGCAGAACAGTTGTCATGGTATGGAGCTGGATTAAGTCTTGTTATTTTGCCTGAAGATGATGCAAATGAAGCAGAGCTTGTCGCAAGGGGAATCAAAGAGCGGTCGCCGATTGATCCTGAGACTGGTGGAAAGGTGAAAGATATCAGTAGTGCTGCTGCTGTTGCGGGAGCTGCCATGCTCGATCGCGTAAGAAAAGGTAGCGAAATCAGAAAATTTCGAATTCAAAGTCAACAATCAGGGAAGTCGGGGACAGACCTTTTTGATTTGCAATTGGCTTCCAGTTTGCTACAAAGTAGCACTTTTCAGACTACGAGAACCATTTCCCTTGTATCGCCCAAAACTAGGGTCGTAAAAAGAGAAAGGGAACCAAGGACGTCAAAGATATCACGGTCAAAGAGTACTACATCTCTGACTAGCTTTCTTAGCATATCCCCCGATGTTGAAGGTCTTCGGCCAAGTGGTAGGCCATCGGCAGTTATGCACGCGCTGATGAACACCAATTTGAAGAATTCGACATCTCAGACTGGTAAAGAATCGCCTTTCCAGCATACTGTGCGACATCCGTTTCCGCAATCTAAAGGAGTAAAAATAAAGAAACACAGTCAAGTGCTTGATGCGAATAACAAGCAGAAAATACTTCCGAGTCCCTCCGAAGCGAATGAAAGAAAGAGAAAAATAGCATCATCGAGTAGCAACATCAACCCTAGGAAAAGTGAAAGTAATGCAAGGTCAACCCTTCAATCTCTGCTACGCGGCCTTGTCACTGATGAAGATAGAAAAAATGAGCCGAATGGTTCATCTAAAACCAATGGTCGCAATCGTCTGAGGCTTAAAAGAAAAGTCTCGGAGATCGGAATTCTCCTGAAAAGCCGTGCAGTGAAACAAAAAACTTGCATCTCTGTTCAATCTGAAGATTCTGGTGGAGAAACTCGCATTGATCCTTATCTTGTACTCGCAGTGATGCAAAGTCTAGGCTTGGTTCAGAAGACTTCATCTTCTTTCCATGATGAAAATGATGAAGATGAAGACTGTGTTGCAATTGATAGTTTTGTGAAAGGGATTGCAACTTCTGACGATAAGAAATCGATGACCAGTGGTGACATCACTTTTTCAAATATAAATTCAATTGACTTTCTACCAGCATTCAAACCGGCATCAGTTGTAACAGAATTATTTGACAGGAACCAAAATAATATCAACAATGCAATAAGCCTTCAGAGCGAGTGTGCTCCCTCCGAAGCTCGCATTTTAAATTATTCAGAAAGATCAATATCAACTAAAGTGGTCAAAGAAGCAAACGACACCCCGACTACAGCTGATTCGGCCGGTGATGTACGTCCTAAATCTCAATCAGTTAACGTAAAAGGCACAAGAAATCATTTTTTAGAAAAATCAAGCAATTCATCAGCTCCAAATAAAGTTTTGAAAGACAACAAAGATTGTCCAACGAAGTTACTGGAGCAAGATAGCTCTGTAACAAAAATTCAGAGTCAGATTAACCATAATTCTCGAGACACGATCCACATGGTGACAAACCAGAAACACCACGCTTACGCAGCACTTGCAGCAGGTCTGATGACGGATCAGGTATCACCTGCCTTTTACCAGCTGAATAGCAATCAAAATAACGGCATTGTCTCTGCAGTAAACCAAGTATCCTTGCAGCGACAAGACATTCAACACATTGACTCACAAAATCAGTTTCATCCAAAGTCAATTCAATTTCTTGATTCTGCGCAAATGCAGAATCGTCATCGGCATCAACAGTCAGCTTTGCATTCTGGACATTTTCTCCATTCAGGCCCAGGAGACATCAATGATTATTTTAAAACTATGCATCAGGTGATGCCTCAATCGTTTCTTTCGTCTCATCCCTCTGATTGGTTCAATATCGCAACACAACACAATATGCTACAGGGGATTCCTCGTTCACCCAATGATCCGTCAACATTGCCGTTCTTTGGAAACAGAAATGCCCAAATAATGGTCACTGCAGAACAGCAACAACTTCAGTCTCGACTCTCTTCATTGCCTCTGTCAGTACCAGGTGTTGGCCCTTCACAAGATCGAAGAGAATTAAATGAACAGGTAGAGAAAGGTAGCGCCAGGTTTCCCAAATCAACAAGTCTTCCCGTGGGTCAAGTAAAAGAAATCACCCCTGTGGTAGATGCTGAAAAGAAAGATGATAATCGTGACCGCTCGAAGTCTGCTACCAGTACAAACGTTTTTGGTACATCTTCTTCAGCACCATCAAAAGCACCAGCTGATGCATCAAAATCGAAGAAACAAAGTGTTAACCTCGCCAGCGGAAGTCAATTAAAAAATAATTGTTCAAACTCCAGCAATAAAATCACCAAGGTCCCGCATTCAAGAGATGTCGTGCTCAGCAAAACTGAAGTGTACCAGTCAACTAGTGATCAGTGCATGAGGGGCAAGACCGCTAGCAATTTAAATCCTCCAGTAACTTTGAAGGAGGAAAAAGTTGATCCATTAGTCTCGTCTGACATGGGATTAAAGATGATCTTGCCATCACACCCAGCCATTCTTTCCGAGAGAGAAGCACAAATGGTTGCGAAAGGCTTTATTCACGAAGCTATCCGTAAAGCTTCGAAACAAGATGTCGCCAAGGATCCTTTGAGAGTTAAAGAAAATGTGGATTCTGCAAACATTGCATTATGTGAATTTCTTATAAAAGTGGGAGCAGCAGTTCCAATTCCAAAGGCACTTATATCAAACAACCTTCGAGATAGATTAAATGCATCTGTCTTTCGGGCAAGTATCACAAACTTGATATTGAAGTCTGATTTGTCGCTCTCTCCGCTTGATATTATTGTCTCGATTGTCACAATATGGCTTTGGTCGAATCATCAGATAACTTTCAAAAAAGCTTTTGCTAAAAGTGGCCGCCTTGATGTTGACCCTGATTGTCTATGGTTAATAAAAGCGGCGTTAGAAAAGGCGACTAATGTGACAGTTGCTAAAGGGTTGGAACCTATTATGAGACAAATTCACACCCAAACATCTTCTACTAGCGACATGAATTTGATTTCTGTAAAAATAGCGAAGCTTGTGAGCTCAACCATGAACACGGGAATCTGTCTTGATAAACATGTAAATGCTGCTCTACCGAATCTTGATTGTCTACTTGGGTATCTTGACGATCTCAGAATGACAGCGTTACGATTTCGATGTCAAGAAAGAGTTTTACTGGCATCCCTACTCGCAAAGCGTACTAGAATGTCTGAAGCTTTTTCTAATGCATATACCAGCTCCATGGTTCGAGCTGGAGCAGCTCTGGGATACGACGATCTAGAGGATATTGTACAAGATGAATTGACCCAAACATCGACTCAACTGCCATTTGATATCCTAATGGATGCTACTGGAGCATGGGAAGATCCATGTAGATCTAAACGTGGCTATGGAGAAAACATGGACAGTGATGCATTATTGAAAAGAGCTCATGCAAGAGCAATGATACAGAGGTCTTTGAAACGCCTCCAAGATCGTTACGGAATCAAAGGTGGAACGCAGACAGCTGGTCCGTACTCAGAAGAGTTTGATCAAGCTTCACGGAAATCGATGTCGTCTCCTCGCCCCTCACCCCGAAGTGGAAGTAAGAGAAAAGCATCGTTTTCAAATGCCGAGTTTCTGAAGAATATGAATGCAGCCACTACCATAGCACTTTTCAATCCAACTCATTTCTCCGCCCCATTCATTTGGGATGATACAGCGGAAAATAGTCCTTATGGTCGCCATGGAGCCGTTGCGAGTGGCAGGCTTCGTTCTCCGTCCGGTATAGGTGACAAGTTATTGTCAACATCAAAACGGTTGAAAACAACTGATGATGATGCGCAAAATTTTAGGAACACAAGTGCTATCGAATGGGAAGAAGTGGCGCAAATGTTTGAGGATGTGAAGCCAACAGAAAAATCTTCGAGTTCTAGGGCAGATGAACATAATGTGGCAGTGCCATTAGGCTCTACTATTTTTGCTCCCTTTTATCGTAAAATTAATCCGGAAGATCTTCCGTCAGATTCGGAGTCAGATGCCGACGAGGAGGATATGAATGATGACTACTTTTTGTCAGGGCATCAGAAAGTTCTGGATTCGATAAAGGACAAATTTGACATGATGATGAAAATTCGCCAAGAGTATAATGATCGATCAAGACGTTTGTCATTTGGTAGGTGAATACTCGGTGCATGCATTAAAATAGCGAGCATTTCTTCTTTTCTATTCACTATATACATTGACGGATTCCCCATTTAATTGCCCAGAGAAGAATGTAATCACATATTTATGGTCTATGATGTGTGCTTATAAACTTTCTCATAGGCGATGGGCATCACTACTGGTTACTGTAATTCTATTTTAGTCTCGCATCAATTTATTCCTTGTCACAAGTCATCGCTACGTGCAATTTTGAACCTAAAAAACAATGGAATTGTGGGTTTTTTGCTGTTACGTGATTGTGCTCAAACTTCACTGGGCTCTTTGA
>JAAMXU010004380.1:0-25197 GCA_019693545.1 Chaetoceros muelleri
AGTCCCTCGTAGGTTCTACAGGGTTGTATGTAGGGTTGTATTTTTTCGGCATACGATCACGGTACCTACTACTCCGTAAAATCAATAATCGTTCCCCGTACGTACTGTACAGGTTTTTTACAGTAGGAGTATGTAGTACGCGCCGTAAAGTCAGTTCCTGCGTGCGGTTGCCGTTACTCTGCGAGTAAACGGTCGTCCGTACGTCCAGTGGTGTGTAGCTAGTAGTGTACTGTACTGTGTATTTGATATATTTCCTCTTTCTTTTTTTTGAACAAAATCAAAGGGCGTACGGCGCAAAGCAAACAGTCATACAGCACAACAAACAACAAACGCATTTCAACGCAATAAAACACAACCACGTTTAGAGTAGAATCGATAAAAACACCTAAAATTAACCAAAATGGTAAGACGACAGACACTTCATTTGACATCATGAACGATTGAATCGAAAAATCTCCGTGGATATATGACGAGTCAACGACGCGAGAACTTAACCGCCGGAAACTTTGCGGACGGCCCAACAATGCCGTACAGTGGTTCACGTAGAATCGGTGCTACGCATCTCGAAAAACGACGAATCGACTTGAAAATCTCAAATGGTGCCCTCACACTCTTTTTCTTTTACAAATCACCTCAACAGTCAACAGGAGTCACTTGTGCACCGGATATCGCCGAAACCTTTGAAAGCTTCAAGCTTCAAAAGGCTGAATACAAGGGAGTCACATTCATCACCTACAAAATGAATGACTCCAACTCTGAAATCGTCATTGATAAAGTTGGAGAAATAGGTCAGAAATTCGATGATTTCGTGGCATGTCTCCCTGAGAATGACTGCAGATATGCCGCTGTCGATATTCATTTTTCCACCAATGATGGCAGAGATACCAGCAAGCTTGTGTTTATTACTTGGATCCCGGACACTGCCAGGATCAAGGCAAAAATGCTTTATGCCGCGAGTAAGAAGGTTCTACACAGTGAATTGACTGGAATTGGAATTATGATTAATTGCAACGATTATTCGGATCTTGATTTTGAAAGTTGCATCAAACCGGAGGTGATGAAGTTTGTTTAGACGAATACTATATCTTGCTTTACAGTGTTTGATGGATCATAATGACGTGGAATGAATAGTAAAGGCTGAGCATGAATGCAATTTGCACCATTGTTTTAGAAACCGAAAAGTCCAATATTTTCATCTTACAACTGACCACAAAATATACGTCTTGAGTTTTTGCAGTAGGATGGGGGGGTTGTTTTCATTATCTTGCAGCATTTCTTACTTTGATTTGACGGACTTGCTATAACAGTAGTCTAAATTGAAATACAACTAAATCAATCTACTGCACAATATGCATAACCGATTTTACCAACGTATTTTCTGTCTACCAACTAGTATAGCTTGAACTATTCAAGCAAGAAAGAGCAGTAGAGTGTAGATGCTGGTGGGAGCACACTTAGTTTTGACTGTTCGGCAAAACTGTACGAACCAGCTTCATACAAAATCCTTTTATCAATTGTGCCCATATCTTTGTAAAAGGGAAAGAGCTACACGTATACAGTTCAGTATATTTGATGGAGAATAGATTATACAATCAATCAAAATTCTGTCTATATTTTTTTTGAAAAAATCTCATGTCATAGTTTATGTACTCAAAAATTACGAAAATCGTTCGGGTTTTTCTCTTCGCTAACTGGGTAAATCATGGTTGTCCTTGCATAAGGTACCGTGCTGTCGCGCGCGGGGCTGAAGCTTCGTCGTTGAAGACGGTGTAATGTTGAGACTACTGGGTTAGGCAGGCAACTGAGCAGCTCAATCTCTCGCGGTAAATGGATCTTGGACCGCAACCGTGAGCCTGGGAAGGGGAAAGCCTTTTGTATAAACATATCTTATTATTCATCATTGTGATTTTTGTTTTGTCTCATGAACGTTTATCGTTCTCTCTCGAAGAAACGACAATTGAGGAGGATGCGCAGCTGGGATCAGCATCGTGCTTCTTTTGTGGTGCTTTGTTGAATCTACAATCCGTGACATCATTTTTGCATTTTCAAATAGCTATATAATCAATCATTCAAAACCTCGTAGGAAGATAGATCTAAGTAGTAAGTAATGATATAAAATATGTTTTTAATTAAAAATGTTTGTCATTATTTATCGTTTAGCAGATCCAACTACAAAAATTGAAACAGGGTTCCCTGATGATTTTGTTTCCTCCTCAACGTACTGCATACATACTTCGCCTCTTCTTTTTGAAGATCAGAACCCTGTTGTCAATAATGAAGAAAATAGGAATGCAATAATATTGAATATTGCCATAAAGAGAAGAAGAAAATACAAAATCAATAGAAAATATAGAAAATAAGTAACATCGACAAAGAGAGATACAACCAAACTAAACATCAAATCAAAAGACGTTAGTGTCCATGGAGCAAGAATCCTTATTTTCAAAATCAACAAGCAGCAGCAAAAACACGAACAACAACAACAACAACACAAAAACAATGACATCCTCCTCCTCCTTGTTTTCTTTCGGATTCGACGACTTCTTCAGCACCCCTTTCCTCACCGATGCACCCCAAACCCCCTTCCTCTCCAACATTGAACGAGACACTCACATGGTCCTTCATCGTTCCTCCCCCAGTTACGAAATCACCGAAAGCCCCGAAAAATTCCAGCTGGCCATGTCCATACCCGGAGTCAAACTTCATGATTTAGACGTCCACCTAGAACAAGGTTGGAGAGTGTTGAAAATCAGTGGGGGGAGGAAGATCCAAAGGCTCCTTTCCCATGAGGATGGGATCACCTGCACAGAAAGCCGATTTGAGAAGAGGTTCATTCTCCATCCCTCTGTGGATGCAAAGAGGATCAGTGCCAGCTTGCAGGATGGTATTTTGTGCATTATGGCACCAAAGGTGGGATCGAATGGTGGGGCAACAGTGAGGAAGATCCCCATTGTGGAAGGACCGGCTCGTGGTTTGATTACTACAGGAGGAAACAGTGATCACGTTCCTGGAATTGAGCAGGGTCTACATGCTCAGTAAGAGTGTTAGGAGTATCAGACTTCTATTTGACACTCCGTTTTAATATATGCAAGTACTGTATTACACAGACCAGGAATAGGATTCATATTTTAAATGAATGAACTAAAGTAGTATAGAAATAAAGTAAATGTACATTTTGAGGATTGTTTGGTGTCTAATTACTGTGTGAATTTCTGCTCTTTGATTGCTAGTACAAACAACATCACTTATTTTTTGTTCCTCCTCCTTCTTATGCCTTACTTTGAATCACTTGAGCACCCTTTAACCCACTCTCCTCAATCGTCATACCCAAATCCTCCAAAACCTTGGGAGGGAACCCCGCACTCAAAACATAATCATCATCACCTGCATCACCACTTGCATGAATATGCTGCACCAAATCCTCAACAGTTGCACTCGTATTTATCCTCACACGCAATCTCTTCCCATTCAACAATCTCACCTGAATCACTGTGGTTGGCTCATTGTCCCTCACCGGAACGGGCACAGGTACCTCCATCATCAAATCCGAACTAGGCGGCGGTGAAATGATTCCTCCATGAGCATGCACTCGAGAAGCCCTCCCCAACGACTGCCCTTCACCCACAAAACTCGCCGTCGCTACAGCACCACCCCCTGCAGCAGAAGAAGATGACACATCTTGATCATATTCCAAATGTCTCTTATCAATCAATCCCACCGTCATATCCAAAGAAGCATCCCCACTGCCACTACTAGCAGCAGCGGCGGCGGCGGCATCCTGCTGCAATTCCTTCGGGACGATGCCTTTGGCAAGATCTCTCAAAAATTCCCCATTGGCGGGATCGTCCAGTCTTCTCAAGGGACCATTGTCGACTGTGAAGCCACTGCGATAAAGTGTAATGGTACGAGATGGACGACGTGAGGAGGGAGTATCGGGAGAAGAGTCGCCGTGGGTTGCTTGTGTCGCTGCGGCACGAATTGTGGAGAGGATCGATGGGTCCTGTGTGTCGTCGTCGTAGTTGGGCTGTACGGCAAGGCCACTGAGATGCAAAAGGAAGGAGAACTATTTAGTAAGGAATGAAGGAATGAACAAATGGATGAATCAAGAGTTCTTTCTTTTCATCTTTTTGCATCAAGAAATTTCAAAAAAAAAACAAAAATGTCGCTTTATTTATATTTTGTAACAAGCGAGTATGGAGACTTACCTTCCGCCGCCCTGAGAAGAGATTCCACCGACATATCGACTGTTGGATTCATCCGAGTCATCGGAATCATTGTTGCGATTAGAAAAGAGTCCGTGTATGTTGCTCATGATGATTGTATGTAGTAGATATTATTTTTGAACAGAGTATGATTGTGCAATTAATTTGCAGCCAAGGAGGGTGCAATACAAAAAAATGCAACAGAGAGTAGAGAGAGAGAGAAGAAAGGAGAGAGAAAGAAGAAAGGAGAGAGAGAAAGAAAGAAGAAAAAGGAGAGATCAAATAATTTATATCGTAGGATAAAGTACCACAGCAGTACGTAGATTCTACGTACCGATGCTTACCTGTGAGAAGAACCATTGGTTTGCATCGTGACTCTCGTGACGCTCTAGTAGGCTTTGCTTGGATGGTGGGGGCTGGATGGAAGGAGGAGGTAAAGAAATGGTGCAAATAGTACTGTACTGTAGTGGTGGTATCCTTCTCTCGCGTAGGACAGTACGTAACGTCGTGTACAAGGACAACAACAAAAATAACAGAGCAAAACTACAGCCAAGCTTTTGGTTTTTGATGGATGGATCCATGCACTCTCCTCTGCTTTGATAACTTGCATGCATACATACTTTTACACTTCATCCACTTCATACAATACATTCATTCATTGTCAATATACTCATTTCATAGAAAAAGAAAGAGTGTTGTGTGTAAGTAAAAGTTACTGCAGGATCTTTTCTGTGACCAATGTAATTTGTCTTTTTCTGTCTGTCTTGCATGGTGGTGTGGTATGCATCCACCATGAAAGGAAACAACTGTACTGTAGCCGTCGAGGTTGGAAATTTTTAGACAAGAAGGAGAAATAATGCTGTATTATATTCGTCGTATTTCTCTTTATATGTTTGCCAGCTTTGAGATCTCTAGAGGAATGATGATTTATTATTTCACATTTTTGTCTAAACTCACACCTCTTTTATATTTTTTTTACCAAAATCGCAATGAAAAAAATCACACATGATGATCCATGCATTGCAGAAACTTAATTCGTCAGTCATACCACAAAACTAGTTTTTGCAAATTTTGAATTTCATCAATCACAAATATTATATCATGACCCGAATTACTGTAGGACGTGCTGCTCTCCTTACTACACTTCTTTGCACCTCTTATTCTATAGATGGTGAGGAACTGATGTTGGATATGAAATTTTGATTGTCTGGATTCGATCCTGGATATTTTTTTTGCATGTAACTTTGATAATCTCACGCTTGTTTTCTTCTATTATACCTTTGTGACCATTTTCTTGTTGCATTCTTTTATTCAATATATATGCAGCATTCACTCCAACAAGTAGAAATTGGTATTCCCGTCCAATTCACGTGCCATCTTCAGCATCGCCTTTTACTAGAACAGTTGGAACAACTACCACCACCAGTACCACAACTCCTACTTTATGTACTAAAAAAATCTCCTCCACAGAAAGAAATGCATCCAACACAAACACAATCCACCCTCTCAAAAAAGGTTCTACAGTAGCACTCGTCACTCCCTTCACACCATCTGGATCGATCGATATCCCGGCCCTTCGCTCCCTTCTCCAATTCCATGTCCAATCCTCAACGGATGGTATCTGCATCCTCGGTACGACGGGAGAGGCATCTCTCCTCTCCATGCAAGAACGGAAAATGGTGTTGGACGTTTGCGTAGAAGAGGTCAAGGGTGTCATCCCCATCCTTTGTGGTACGGGAGCTATTGATCCCAAGCAGGTGAGGGAGATGATTCTGCAGGCTATAGACTGTGGTTGTGATGCATCGCTGGTTGTGACACCTCCCTATATCAAGCCTCCTCAGAGGGGATTGGTGAGGCACTTTTTGGATATGGCGGATTTGGGACTGCCGTTGGTGGTTTATAATGTGCCGGGTAGGACGGCGGTGGATATTGTGCCAGAGACGATTGGGATCGTTGCAGAGCATGAGATGGTTGTGGGGGTCAAGGAGGCCACGGGAGATTTGACAAGGGTGGAGAGAATTCGAAAGGTGGAGGAGGAACAGAGGCAGATGGGAAAGATTGATGGTGGAAGGTCGCCGCTGTTGTTGTATAGTGGAGATGATTCGACCGAGGCGGAGTTTGTTCTCAAGGGTGGTGACGGGTGTATATCTGTGACGGCAAATGTGGCACCGAGGGAAATGCATGATATGATGATGGCAGCTCTGGAACGCAGAGAAGAGGAGACCATGAGGATAAACGACATGCTCAAGGATGTTCACAAGGATATTTTTTGTGAGTCGAACCCCATCCCAGCAAAATGGGCATTGAAACGAATGAATAAGATTCCGAACGCGTTTTGTCGCCCACCATTAATGGAATTGGATGAGAAGTATCATACTGTCGTCGAGGCAGCTTTGGCAAAGGCGGGGCTGATCGAATAGAGCTAAAAGTAAAATGGAGTAAGGATGTTAAATTGATAACTGATAACTCATCATCTACTGATTGGAAAAATTGAAGTAAAATATATCGAACAAGATTGCGTGTAATGTGAGAGAGTAGCGTCAATATTGATGAACATATACAACCACTGTATCGTACTGTATATCGCAGTACCCTCCTTTTACAATATCATGGGTTTTTTTCACAGGAAAAATGTTTGAAGTATTGTAGTGCCATTCATACGAATTACCATTTATTAGATTGATAAAGTGTTATATGTTATATCTTAGCATTTTCAAGTAAATGCGTTCAACTACCCATTGCAAGTCATGACGATAAACTGTCATCAGTTTTGGATGAGAGCTGACGTATTACAAGTTAGTCGGCTTGTCCATAGAGCAAAGAAAATCTTTTGAGATTCAAAAATGTGCAATGGACAAAAACGGTATGTTTGATCAAAACTGCAAAAGAAACGACACATTCAAAGTTTGTGTTTTTACATTGCATGCAAAAAATATTTTTGTGCGTGTATATTGTTTTTGTAATAATCGTCGCATGATTACTACCATAAAGTATTCCCACTTGATTTCACATTCATCGTTTCAATCATCGCTGAAATCTCTGTAGCGTCATAAGTTGTTGAATTAATTGTGCTCAAATATGGATCGTCCAATTCTATCATCAGCCATTGAGAATTCACATATAATTGAGGTGTACACTACAAGCCGTACAATCTGGAGAGGAGAGGACTGGTCCTCCATCTTTCTGGATGTCAAAGTCGATCAGAGTATTACGGAAAACAAAGATCCTCACATACTTGTTGCTTTTCTTGAACGGACAAAGAGTAGTCAGGCACTGCATCTACCCTGGGAATCTGACCAAGTGAAGGTTGAGTTTGAAAAGCATGCGTTGAAAGGACGTCCATATGAGGCTGATGTTGAGCAAGGTGATGCAAAAAATAAACTGAAAGTGACCATTCAGAAGGATTTGTTTGAGCACGGAGAAAAATTCAGAGTGATCGTGGCTGCACAAATGAAAGACGCTCCAAGGAAAAGTGTTGTTTTCGGTGCATCTCAACAAATTTTGTAAGTGTGTCAGATGCTGTGTGGATTCTTTCATGTATTGTGCACTTTTCCCCTCACAAGTTGCTCATCTGTTTCATTGAAGGGTGACCAACTTTGCTCTATCCATCGAGCAACGTTTCGATAACCATGACGCAGTTGTGAAAGTTGATGACTCGACATACGTTTACTATAGCAAGCTCGCATCCAAATGTTATGGTCTCGAAGTTGCTATTCATTTACTGAGTGAGGATGGTAAAGTTTGCAAAAGCCAGATGCCTGCCATGAAATTGCGGACTCGGCTTGTCTATGAAGACGGTATTCCTGTGCCAATCATGCCGATGAAGCCGTTGAAGATCGCTGGGAGAAGGCATAGCAGTGGAACTACTATATCAAGGTCGGAAAAACCGATACTTCGAAGTTTAAATGGCAAGGAACCATGTCTGGGTAACAACAATAATTCAACTCTTTTCAGATTTCTCCTGGAAGAGGTAACGTATCATCATCACGGACATGATGGTTACAAGCTTCATGTGTCGTTGGATAACACTCAAAATATTGTTGTCCATCCAGGCGTTATGAAAGAATTGATTGTTGTCCTTTCCAAGCCGAAAAGAATGAGCAGTGACTGTGATTCGCTTCAGCAAAACGTTGCAAATATGAAAAGTATGGATCGTAAAACATTTGTCGTTCAGAAAAGAGAGACGGTCAATAAATGCAACAGTTCCAAGCGAAAGCTCTCGGATTCCAATGATGAACCTTGCCTCAACGCGACGGACTGTCTTGCAAAACGGAGCAAATTTGAAAACATAAATCCCATCATACATCATTTACCAAATGATAAGGCATCCATGAAAATCAGTGATATTCTGCAAGCCTACGGATTCAATGGAATGTGTTTTCAATGTCGAAGTCGCGTCGATATTAAGACAATTCTTCAAGCAGAATACCATACCGTCGATTGCGCATTTGTACAAAAACTCCTCCCGCTGTTTCAAAACGTCGATATTTCCAAACTGTCACGTGACCAGGACGACTTGAACCCACATCAGCACATGGTCAAAATCATGAATTGCCGGTCATTTGAAGAACTATGCAAGGATTTTATGACAACTGCTCCATGCGAAGCATTTGACGCCAATGTATTTGCCTTGAATGCACATGATGATACAAGTAGTGATAGCTCCATTCATACTGACAATGACGTTCCAGCAACAGGTGAAGCGAACGTTCTTGACAATATGGATTCGAAACAAGGCCAAGTGATCACTACATTACCAGTGATAACCGGAAAGAATATATTCCGCTCCAAACCTCAAGAGACCAACCCGAACGAGCAAGATGATTTCCTATCCTTTTTGGATCATCTCGCGAAGGACGAGCATGATGATGGTAACCAACAAGTTAACGACATTCCCTTGAAAAGTGATCGTATTAAGAAGGAAACGGTTGAATAAGCCAATGCAGGATCTTGAAGTCACAACGGACACATTCGTTTCAGTGGCAGACACTCAAATACAATGTATACCCAATATTAGACATAGGACATATCTTTCATTTCGATCCCAATATCTACAGCCCTTCCTTCCACAGCACTTTTGTCATTCTCGTGAACAACATCTCTTGACTGCAAAGAGTCCAAGGATGTCCTTAACTTCATCCATGGATTTGTGTTACTATTACCTATATGTTCCAAGTCAGAGACGTTGAAACGAAAATAATAGTGATTTTCCTTTCTCTCATTCGGAACCATCTTTTCATATTTTTCATGCATGATATTATACCGCCATCCGTGTTCTACCATTTGCTTCAAATCCCAATTGTACATTTCACAAAAACGTTTTGCATCTGAATAACGAATCCCATCCATCTTTGCCATGATGTAACAAACCATAAATTCATGACATGACTGATCTTGTAAATTATCCTTGATGGCATGATCGCAACCATTCGATGCTCCTATCTTTGTCCTACTATCGTCTGTAGTACTAGTACCACTAGTATTTGACTCGTCCAAACACACCTTGGGAATCCACAATATTTTGGGTGCCAATCCAAGGTTCTTTCCAGAAAATCCATTGATTTGTCCGAGCCTCCTCCAAGATATTTTATAACGAATGCATATTCCCTGTACAGTATCCGATGGGAGAACAATATGTTGATAATAGCTTACATGGGGACAATCCCGGTGGAAGTTTTCTTGGATAGTACTACACCTGCCAGTACCTGTAGTAGCAGTAGCAGCAGTAGTGGTGTATGGAGTTGTGGTGATGGTCGCTTCAGCAATAGCAGGATGACTAGCAAAGGATCTTTGGTGGTCATTTAGTCGGAAATTGTATCTAGGATCCAAGGGATAGGGTTGATGATATTTGGGTGATGGTGACATGGATGGAGTTGACTTGTAAAGTAGTTTCAAAAGTGAATACAGATAGCTATTGACAGATATGATTATGTACCGCAAAAATTACAGATGTGAATTTTTGTGTGTGGGTGTGTAGAAGTGTGTTGTATGATATTATGGTCTTATATTTTTTGTCATGTCGGTAGAGTTGTCAGTCACACATCATTGGAAAAAATTGCTGCCTTTATTACATACATACACAGTAGCTACCGTACATCTGGTACTGTATTGTTGGCGACTGTTGTCCCAACGCTCGCAACGGACGTTGGTTCACATGACAAATTTTCCGTTGGACTCCGTTCGGGGTGTCCAAGGAAGGTGATGAAACACGAATGTGACGCAGTGAAGAAAGGAGTAATTCTTTCTAAATTAGCCTCATTTCCATTCATGGGACGGAACGAACAGACATTGCGTTGCATTGTAGAAATTGCTGTACACCAAGAAGGTTACACAGTAGAGAGTGTAATAACACAACACTCCGTCCCCTGGTACGGATGGAGATGATGGGAGGAAGTGTTCCAACACGTTGTAAAACATCACACCCCTTATAACATATTTTGTTTCGATTGAGATTCATGTCGAACTAGAGAGAAACGAAAAGCCATCAAAATAAGCAGCAAACAAACATTCCATAAATAAACTAAAACCCAATCAGTCAAGGCAAACCAAGTAGACATTGGGCGGCCGATAAGAAAACAGGCTTACTACTTCAAACTGCACCGCATTGCACTCCCGTACTTTCAACTCACAAAGTCATACAACTTTCTTTTGGCGACAGCCTCGTACCAACCAACCATCCGTCATCTCATCTCTCTGCCTGGGGCGATTGTCACCATTTACAATTATATATAACAATCGATAGCCTGCCTTTATAAATAAATATATATAGGGGCTCTCTAGAATATTGGAAAGAATTTGGAACTTGGAGCTTGTATTCGCTGGTAAGAAATAAGATTCATTCATTCAAGACAGACCTCTGTCTAGGGGAAAACGGTACAATGTACACTCCTGTAGAACAATGCAGAGCACATGCGATTTCTCCAAGAACCGTCTCTCACTCACAACACACAAGTAACCTTGTCTATTTCTCACTCTTGCCTTCTTTTGTTTGCATATATATATTGTATTTACAGTGAAAATCTCATCATGGATGGAAAACAATCACTTCTGCGAGGCGTGTTCAACTCGGATAACAAGAATATTATTATGAAAAACGATCCAGATACTTCCACATTCCATACAACCATCAATCGCAAACTCGATGACGTGGATTACTGGCGTCATCGTGCAGGATGGTTCGACGATGATGTTTCCATGGTGGAATACAATAACGGTGTCTTATCCTCTTCCTCCTCCAATAACGATGATTACTCTTCGAAAAGGTCTCGCTCCTCTTCCTCCTCATCGTTTTCTCTATCCTTTTGGATGAAGGATATTCTCACGGCTCTAGGACAGATCTTGGGAGCTTTTGTTGTGCTAGCTGTTATTATTATGATTATCCGATTCATGAGGCGATCAAGGAAGAGCAGTCAGAGATCCAAGCATAGGCTTCGAGATGGCGATGGTGATGATCGTAGTAGGAGGAGTAAGAGCCGGAGTCGAGCGAGGTCCAAGTCGAGATCGAGAAGGAGCTCTTCTAGGACGGATGATGATTATCATTTAATGCCGGATGATGGGAGGAGTCATAAGAGTGGGAGAAGTTCCAGGAGTGGAAGGAGTAGGAGTCGAAGTAAGAGCAAGAGTAGGAGTAAGTCGCGTTCTTCTCATAGACATCGAGAAGAGGAAGAGGAGAGAGAAGAACCCACAGTAATGTTGGTCTAAAGAGAAGAGGTGTTTTTGGATGAGCCGGAAGGGTGTAGTTTGGAATCACGCAAGATAAAAAGGCAATGATGGCTGTTTGACCCGTTTCCTGTTTGCATTTATATAGTCAATCCAAAGCTGTTGTTTTAAACATTGTTATTCCATAATATATTTTATACATAAAGTCATGGTCGCGCTTCATATTAAGACGACGCAATTATAGGGAATTAAACTTGAAACGTTTGCTGGTTTCGGATTCTAGCATTATTTTCACTCCGTCGTCCAGATTCCAACCTGCAGATGAAATACTGTCTTGGAAGTCATGAAAGTGTTCCTTCATGAATACATGGGACCATTTCGTCAAGTCTGTACAATCTTCAATAACATGTATCCTACTATTTCTTCCTGGAAGATGTCCTTTCGATAACTCCATAATGGTAAAAGCTTGAAATGCGCCTCGAAGAATATCAACATTCTTGGCATCATGCACAAATGTCAAATAAACGATTGGCGGGGATGCCATGACGCTACTATCAACATTACCACCCAAATTCGAACGACAACTCAACACATATTTCTCGCTCGGATTATGCAAATGACTCAATTCTTCTGCTCCATTGGGAGCAATCATCGAAAGGCCGCAACCAATCTGCAGCCAAGTTGAGGAATCATCCTGACTGAAAAGAGGGATGAAACTCTCCAACTCGCAAATTCTTTCTGGACTCATGGCGTCCATGGCATGTTCTTGATTTTCTTTTTTCATGTCACTTGCAGATGCACTGATGCTTTGAAAATATACTTTGAGAAGCAACATCAATCGCTGACGATTGAGACTTTTTAATGGGATAGTCTTCAGACTTTGATAGGTACAAAACTGATTCACACATGATAATGCCATGCATCCCACTCCCACTGAAAATAAGTCATTCAGCAGATAAGGTGAAAGTCCCATTCCGATTGCAGTACCCAATAACGATGCTAAAATACTCTGACTGGTTGCCTTTCCTGTAATGTCTCCCAAATTATCCACCACTTGCGAATGTCGTG
Source organism: Chaetoceros muelleri (assembly GCA_019693545.1). Classification (NCBI taxonomy): domain Eukaryota; phylum Bacillariophyta; class Thalassiosirophyceae; order Chaetocerotales; family Chaetocerotaceae; genus Chaetoceros; species Chaetoceros muelleri. The sequence continues at coordinate 12,930 of JAAMXU010004380.1, forward strand.
GGGAAGAAAGACACTGGTGCAATTTGGCTCGACTCGCACTGGCTGTCAAAAAAGCAATGTTCTTTCCAATATTTGCTGCACTTGCAATGTAAACAAAGTAATGGGGGAAAGCACAAGTTGTAACTTCTATCATCATGGCACAATCCATGGCAAGAGATGAGACCATTCTCCACTTTTTGGGGTCAGCATCGATTGAATTGGTACTGGAAGAGGATATTTTGGATGCAAAGAGTATACCTCCGAATTGACCGATTCCGTCTTTTAGGATCCAGTTGAGAGTTGCAGAGATGGGTGCTGCGGTTTGTTGACCAACGCCTACAGCAAGGAGTAGTGATTGTGTAGATAATATCATGGTGATTGTGGATGCTGTATTTCCGAGGAAGGAATAGACGGTATATCTTTTGTAGGCAGGGTGAACAGATTGTGGATATCCATTGGGAAGTAAGTGCTGGACAGTGTGATTTTCAATAATCTTAAGCATATTGTTGAATCGACGTGGATTGAACCAAGAAGAAATTGTTGTTGATGCCTTATCCTTCCTGCTGCCGCTGCTAATTCGTAACGAATCAGCTTCTTTCTTTTTCGAGGATAGTACTGGCTTCCACTTCTTTGCCTTGCAACATGATTGAAATAGCACGACGTCGTCTTCTTCTTGAATCATCGTTGATTGTGACTTTGATGAAGCCCCAACTGGAACCTCCCAAGCTTTCATATAACGAGAAATATCATGCCGTGTAAAGTTCTTTGTATTAGTAGAGTCGATGGATGATCTTGGTGGCGGTGTGTTTCGTTTCTTTCGGTTGCCACTGCCACATGTTGTGCTATAATCTTTTTTCGCGAAAACGTGATGCTGCCGACAAGTGCTATATCGCAACGTCGGCCTTTTGAAAACGACACACCTAATAATCATTCTCCTCATCTTTCTGTTGTGCTCTGGATGTGTATTCTATTCGAGCCGTCCAATGCAGAGAGTTGTCTGTTACGATATAGTTAGAATGGAATCGTAATACTGTAAAATATAGAGAATAGATATCGCTACTTGGTACTGGTACAACAGTGCGTAGTGCGTCCGGCTTCAATGAGAACCCGACACCTCAGGGCATGAGTGAGAAAAATACTGAACATAAAAATGACACCCAAGTTTCTCACTTCATCATAAAATGAAAGTTATCTCTACTGTATGAGTGCCGATATCTCTACTTTCTAGAGTTATGACATTGATATTTTCGTTACTCTATGACGCCAAACCGATATTCCTCATTTCCTGTTGTGCACTCTCTAGAGCTAGATTAGAATGCCTACACTAGCGTGACTTAGTACACTATGATGTAGTACTCTCTCAGATTACTTTACTCTCTCTCAGATAGCTTCATAGACTCATGATGATGTCAACTTTGAGGCAAGGATCTTGGTATGGTACTGTTTTGTAGCAGAGGGCGATTTCTTCTATTTTCCACAATTATGTGTCTACGAACTAGAGTCAATCTCTATGCTAGAGGCACAATACAGTATGTCGTCTGCCGAATTTATCACAGGGTATATTCCCAAGTGTTACAGATGATCGCTTTAGATTGATTGATTTGAAGAATTGAAGCTATGCGCTTATGATTTCATGCTTGTAGAGTATTTCTTTCTTCGATAAACAAGGTAGAAGTTTACATTCGTTTCGAATTTGTTGTAGCCCAGCAAAGTCACGTAAGTTTAAAGAGACTCTGTTACATCTGTCACGTTGTATCCAGTGATTCGAGTGAGTTACTTCTGGATACACCAGAAGGAAGAACTGCATCGGCAGTAATATGATCTTGACACTTCTTCAGAAATTCTTGGTGGTGTTCAGGAGTTTCAGATACAGGCGTTCTCTTATCATCATGAAAACTAATACGTCTTGGTATTAAAGGCAGCCTCACTTGAAGGCCTAAACCCAGACATCCAGAAACTTCTGGAGTATCATTCAAGGAAGCTTGCCATTTATGCAAATGATTGTCCTTTGTTGATTGATCACTGTGTGCCGTTTCTGTATTGGGGTCTTGTAGACGATCGCTTTCGCTAATCGTTTCAAGATTTCGTTTTATTGGATCCTTTCTAATCACTGGATGTTTTTTGGATAAGTTTGCGTTTCTACGTTTCTTCTTCTCCTCTGCGGCAAGACGGTTTGTCACTCTTTTCTTTGCTGCGTAAAAGTCTTTTGTGAACGTTGTAATATTCGCAAACCACTCGTGGGGTACCCTTTTCTCCTTTTCCAGGAAATATTCTCTTGTAAGTCTGTTGAATTTATCCTCCGTCGACTTGATTTTATGTTGCAAGTTTGACAAAAGGTGCCCACCTTCTTGGAGATCGTGCTTTAGGAGGAAAGCTTTGACGGCTTCTATGTGACTTATGGTTTTTAAACTTTGAACTTCTGAGAAAATATTAGCGTATTGGTTCTCGACCATGGTATTCCAATCAATCGAATCAGCTTTGAGTACAGAGGGAATATCATCGCGAAAGGATGCAATGGATTCATTCTGTTTTACTATCTGTTCCACAATAAATTCTAGAACCGTTGTCTTCTTATCCACGGCCTTGGTTTCACTCAATTTGTTGATTGAGAACAACGTGATTGCGCTAACCTTTTTCGTATCTTCCCTCCCAGCTGTGTTCAATTTGTTTCCAAGCTCAAGAACAAAGATTAAAATTTCGCGAAATCTTTGCGACTTCTTGAGTTCATCACACGCCAGTTCGATGATTCTCACATATTCTTGCAAGTCGGATAATATTTCTGGGAATTCAAGGAAAAACCGTATCCCCTTTACCTTTTCCTTACTTTTCTCAATATCTTTCATCTTCACCATGAATTTTTCACATTCACATAAATCAAGATACAGATCGCTTGGATCTCTCCCTGGCCTGTTTATGTAATTGGAAAGTAGCACTTTTTCATTTCCTGTGGGTAAGTATTGTTCCACTATTGCTACCTGTTCAATAGATAACAAGGTAGAATCAACATTATCAACAGCTTTTGCAACGTCCTCAAACGTTATACCCCTCAATAAAGCCAAGCTGATACCACCATTGTTTGCGCGTTTTTCATCAATAACCTGCACCGTCTTTTTTCGAGCTTGATTGTTCTTTGGAGACGTCAGTTTGGCTGCATTTTTGCTGATTTCAGCCTGAAATTTATCTCGGAAATCCTCCTCATCAATATGAATGCTTAATTTTGCACCTTTTTGTCCCCACACAGATTTCTCGATCTCTCCTTCAATTCTATCGTCCAATGTATCCCAAAATACTCTTGTGCGCACAAACTTATCTTTGACTCTTTTCTGCTGTAATTTAGGAGGTACTTTCTTTGATGCATCTTGTTTCGTTTTATCGGCCGCTGGCAAATTATGGTCTCCATCCATTATAGAAGGATCTTCGCCATCTCTCATCATGGCATTCTTGACTGCATCAATGCACAACCCGACTTTAAGCATTTGGAAATACTTTGCATATTTGGGGTCATCTTTCAGGGGGGCGGCTCCTTTATTTTGAGTATCGTCATCGAGAACATTTGGATCCAATCCGTCACGCTGCAAGGCGTGTCTCACGACCTCTACAGGAAGACCTATCTTTAGCATTTGAAAATATTTTGCGTATTTTGGATTTTCTTTCAAAGACGACTTGGTTTCATCAGGAACGGTTGCTTTTGTTACACTGCCTTGGGTATTGTTCTTGTTCACCCTAGCCTTGATCATTGCAGCAATAGGATTGCCATTGTTCATTTTACTATCACTTCTCTCATTTGTCTTATTTTCCATTGACCTTGCCTTTATCATAGCAGCAAGAGGATGGGATGGATGCTTATCTTTCTCAGATGGCAAAGGATCAGATTCAGGCTGTTCTTGCAAATGACCATCTTTCTTTTCTGCTCTGGATTTGATCAGTGCCGCTAAAGGATGCGTTGGGCGTTCGTTAAAATGTGTTTCAGCGTCACAAGATTCCTCATTTGGTAAAGTTTGCTTGCAAGGAGATGGTTGTATATTTTTGCAGTCTCCAGCTTCGACTCTTGCTCGGTTTCGAATCATCTCCGCCAACGGATGAACATTAGACGGAGTTTGACATATTGTGTGACTTGCACTGTCTTTAACTACCGGTATCTGCCTCTGGATGGAAAATGAAGCTTTTTCATCATTCACATTTGAATTTGCACTGATAAAAATTGCATCTCTGATTCTCTTTGAAACGCCTTTATTATCTAATTGGTAGGAAACTGCGTCTTTTGGAGTACCTCTTCGTAGCATTTCTCTGTACATCGTGATAATTCTCCACTCTTTTTCATCATAAGTTTGGACATCCTTTTCCTTCTTGCTACTATTGTCTTCTATTCCACTGCTGACTAGATTATTCTTGAGGTTATAGAAGGTCTGAACAAAATCCATATATACGGCAAACGTTTCAAAGTAGAGGGGATACGATGGTCCATCAACGACTAATATTTCGGCACCAACCGCACCAATATTGTCTTCACAACTAGCAAGCATATTCAGAGATAAAACATTTTTGTAATAAAAGAACCACAGAACTTTTGCCTTGTTCTTGGGGGAATCTTCTTCTGTTTTCTGTGCAATAAGAGCAAGCTCACAGCCCATCGCAACAACTTGGGGTCGAGTGTTTTTGTTATTTGATATAGGGATAATTTTTGTTCGTGATCCCTGTGGAAAAAAATTTGATGGAAGTTGCGATAAATCAATGGTTTCCCCAAAGAGATTATCTGCTTTGTCAGTCGCAGTATTTTTACCAACAACTGGAGTAACTCTCGAGCTATCTTTTTCAATATTTCGTACGGGTGTAATTAAACTATCATGTCCTCCATTAGATGATTCAGAGGTCAAGCAGTCGCTTTCTTCATGTAGTTGTCTGGGAGTCATTATGGACTGTTTTAGTTCAATATTTCCATGTCTATTGCATTGACTTGACGTTTCCTTTTTCTCAGTTTTTTTCAGCTTAACAGGCCATATGTGTTGCGACGATGCACTTTTCACTGTATCTGATTTTGATCCAGGCGATTTCGAGCGAGCCGAAACTTTTCTTAATTTGACCGGCCAAGGAGTTTTTAAACAATCGTCCACACTTTGTTCTTCTAAACTTGTGTTTCTTTCTTCTTGTTGAACTTTCTGACCATCTTCATCATTTTGATTTAATGGTGTTTGCTGCAAGATTTCTCCGTACGACACATCAGCTTCCCGATCCATATCTGACGTGGATTTGCAACTATTAGGGACAGTTTCAGAGCCTTTACCAGTAATGCTAGTTACCTTTCCTAACAGTATCCCTTGTTGCAAGCCACTATCACCAGTGTCGTTGTCATGCTCATTTGTTTCATCAGGCATTGCTATTCTTGCATCTGGAGATCCATCCCATAGTAGTTCATTCTGATTCCCCGAGACCGATGTATCACATTTTGACTCCTTCTCACTAATGCAATCAGAACTAACTTCAGTATTATAGCGAGATATAACTTCCACGTTTATCGACGACTTTTCAGAATTTGCATGACCTACATGATTTACAACACTTTTATTGACCTGGATTTCACTCTTTTCCTCCTTTCGCTCTAAATCCGTACAAATGTTTTCTTCACGTTTGTCTTCACGTATGGGCAAATGAGCCAAGGACTCCCTCTTTTCTTTTTTCAATTCACGATCGTTTACTAGTTGCTTGTCATTTGCTCTATTCGAACCCATCGATTCGTTCTTGATCCACTGAAGTTTGACTTTACACCCCTGGCTCAACCGTGCTTGTTCCTTTTGTATACTTCCTTCAACAAGAGGTTTCAGTTCTCTTCCCGGACCAACAACCACTTGTTGAAATTGATTCCATAACTGCAAAAATGACATGGCGTAAAAATTGTTCAGTCATACAAATACCAAACAATACAAAGTCAAATCACCTCAAGGAAAACCATGATTTGGATCAATCAAACATTGTCTCTCACCTCCACGTGTCCAATCGATAGTTCTCTTGCCATTTCTTCCATGAATTCCTCAAACTCGTCCTGAAAACTCCCCTGATCGAAATGAGACAACGATTCTTGTTTCCCCTTTTCCTCATACCAAGATTGAATAGCACGGTTATTATCCTGTTTGATACTCTCACTCAAACCCTGAAACATAGCATGTATATCATTCTCTTCCCCTTGTCCATCCATCCATTTGTTGTCACTCTCTCCTAGTCTTATCACTGATTGTCTTTGTTCCTGCTGCTGCAGTGGTGATACAGACGGAGAAGGCTGCCTATTCCGAACAGTATGTTTCAAAAGGCTCCCAAGTGGTGGTGATACTGCCATGGACCTACTCGCCATGCGTTTGGGAGAGTTGGCGTCTACTTTTTGAAGAGGTAGCCTTTTATGGTTTGTGCAAAAAATTGTCGCATGATCTGATGATTTTTGTCTTGCCATGTTTGTCTTTGTCGCACGACTTTCTTCCATATGATTATTGCTTTGACCAATGCTAATTCTACCATGACTGCTACTGCTGCTTCTGAAATTCGAATTGGAATGGGCATTGGATACATTGCCAGACGTTGAATCATGATTAGAGACTTGATGCTTTCGAGCGAGATTTCTGTATCGTTTCATTTTATCAACACCACTGACTCTCTTAGACTTTGATTTGGTAGCATCATCCAGTATCCCATCTTTGTCAAGATTTCTTCCACTGGATGCAAGATATGTTTGAGTTTTATAATTGTCCATTGTAAAAATTTGTTATTGTACCTATCTATCAACCTATATACAAATCGGATGGATGAGTGAATATCCTTTGGACACAGACGAGACTCTGTAGAACAAAACTATTGATTGACAGCTATACTGTATGTGTGGTTTGGTGTTTGCTGACCTGCAGTCTTTGGTTGTCTCAGCGTGAATTCGATGGCAAATAAGAGGAGACAAATGAGTGCACTTTTCTTAAATATACATGTATCAACAACGTTTGTTTCTTTTATGTCTATAGACTAGAGAGGACAGCTGCACTAGAGTAAAGCTAGAGAGGTAATACAGATGGAGAAATTGCAGTTGATTGTTTAGCAGTTGTAGTGGACGAAGAAATAAATATGTTGTGCTTTATGTCTCGTGTAACGGATTTTGGCACAGATTTTTATACACCGTTATCATTTCGATTTTTCACAGGCATCACATTGTATCTCTTTCAGGTTGGTATTTCATAGAAGTAAAAGACTGACGCATCTACGAGAAACGAAACTTCCACCACCAGTCGCTCTTGATCACTCATTTGTTGTCTTGGTACGTTACGCATGTACCATTGTACTACGAAAGCTATCGACAATCACACTTTCTACGCTCTTTTCCATACACAAACTGTCGTTAGCTGGTAAGTCTTTTACTCGAATCGATTGATTGCTGCGTACGATAGCTGTACGAAAGTTAGTAGAACTAGGTATTTCCACCGCCAACCTCTCCACCTCCCTCACCCGTTTCTCTTTCTATCCCTCTCTTGTGTTGCGTTTGTTTCCTCACTCAGCACATCGCTCGGTCAGGACTGCAATAAATCACCTCAGTTTCATTCATCCATCTATCGGACTTTTTGTGAAATTGCTTGCAAACATATAGATATATAATTTAATAATGGTATCAATCAAAACTTCCGTTCTGGCTATGGTCCTCATGGCCACTTCTACTGGTAAGATAAGGAGAAGTCGATCGACCATGATCATGATGTGTTCTCCTCTGTCATGTCGTAAAAGAATCTCATTGTCAAGCAGTCAGCAAGAGAAAATAAATAGATGAATAAAAAAGAAATGGCTAAAGACCCATCGATTCCAAGAGTGCTGATTGGGATGTACTCCTCTGGTCTTTGTGTAAACAGTAAAAGATAACCTTTCTGAATGTAATATTGACGAGGCATTCCTGAATTGCAGTGACGTTCATCAATAGCTGCGGCTTTTTACTTGTGTGTGGATTACACTCTATATGAGAAAACACAAAAAATATAAAATCTGGGCATAGAAGACCACATTTGGTATCGCCTTTGTTATTCCACCTTTACTTTATATATTTTTTTCTCATCCTCCGTTCCATCTCACTCACCATTTTTTATTTTGTTTTCCGTCACGTACTCAAGCTGCCTGGACTTCCAGCTTCACCAGTTCCAATGGCCTCCAGACCCGTGCTGCACAGGGAACCATGTCCATGAAAATCTTTGACTGGAAACGTCGCGCAGATAGCGCCACCATGGAAACCCTCAACGACGTGGACAACACCGAATTCACATTCAGCAACATCGCCCCCGCCCCTGGATCCAGAAAGAACAAGAAGCGCAAGGGACGCGGTATCTCTGCCGGACAGGGAGCTACCTGCGGCTTTGGTATGCGTGGACAAAGGTCCCGTGCAGGATCCGGTGTTAGGGCTGGTTTTGAGGGAGGACAGCAGCCTCTTTACAGGCGTCTGCCCAAGTTTGTTGGAAAGCCCACGGGACCGGGACATACCAAGAAGGAATACAATATCATCAAGCTTGATGAGTTGAATGGAGTTGCTGCTGGTCAGACTGTGAATTTTGCATCGCTTCTTGAGTCCAAGGCTGTGTCCAAGTCAAAGTTTGATATGCACAAGGTTGTCATGGGAAAGAATGATTTCACTGCCCAAGGTATTACGGTACAGGCTCATGCATTCACCGCTTCGGCTAGGGCTGCCATTGAAGCTGCAGGAGGAAAGTGTGAGCTTCTCAAGAGAACTACAGGAGAGGTGATTGAGGCTTAGAAAGAACTAGCCAAGGAGAAATAAATAAAGAAACAAACTGTTGTTGGATAAAATAAAGTGGGATGGTAGTCTGTAAAGTGATACTTGAATTAAATTACTTTCACGTCTCATTGTTTTCATTACAGTAGTACGAAGTTAGTTATGTTGTGAATGTGTCATGGGTTCCATTTTTTAACTCTTTGTAATGATGCGATAAATAGGTTACTGTGGGCACAAACATACTCCTTAACAGGCCTTCCTTAACTTACACACAAGCACATAAACCAGCCTATAAACTCTATACTTATCCATTACTATTTAATCATATCATAATTAATGACGAAAGTTCCTTACAGTCTCAATGAAAAAAGCGGCATTCTCCTCACTTGTAGCAGCCTCAATACCATGCCCAAGATTCATCACATGACCCCTCGGACCAGCCTTTCTCAGAATCTCCTCTGTCCTCTCCTTGATTGTCTCCTGACTTCCAAACAACACACCCGGATCAAGATTTCCCTGCACCCCTCCGGGCCCCTCAATCCCTGCAGCCTTACGTCCCGCATTAATCCTTTCACGACCCTCGGCCATATCCACAGTCCAATCAAGCGACACAACATCCACACCCGTCGCAGCCATGCGTTCCACAAGAGCACCCGAGTGTTTGATGTACACCACAGTGGGAACAGTAGGATACTTTTCCTTGATCTTATCCAGAATGATCTTCTGATAGGGTGCCGCAAATGTATCATAATCTCTTGCACTCAAGTGTCCAGCCCACGAATCAAAGATCTGGATGAGTTGCGCACCGGATTCAATTTGATACAGTGCATATTCGGCAATGGAATCTGCCAAGTTCTTGAGAATTGCATGGAGAAGATCTGGCTCGGAAAACATCATTTTCTTAATTTCAAGGTATTCCTTGGACGTCTTTCCTTCTACAAGGTATGTGGCAAGTGTGTAGGGACATCCCACAAATCCAAGAACGGCAGTTTCGGGACCGACTTCTTGACGAAGCGTACGAAGTACCTCTCCAGTGAAGGGTGCAGCCGTGGAGGGATCAATGAGGTGCATCTACATCCATTGCAATTGCAAGCATAAGAAGCAACGTACGTGAGCCAAGAAGAATCACAATGCAAAGCAACAAGGAAAGAACCACGAGGAATTGACATCTCAGCTCATCTCATCCCACATACAAACGCAAATAATAAATACACTACACACCTTTTTCACAGAATCCCAATCTCTCATGGGTTCCACAACCGGCCCAACCTTTTCCGAAATATCAAATTCCACTCCCATACCCGGCAAGGGTGTCAAAATATCCGAAAAGAAAATACATCCGTCCGTCTTGTAATTCCTCCAGGGCTGAAGAGACACTTCCACCGCCACTTCTGGAATCTCACTCCTCTCACGAAAGGTTGGCCACTTTTTACAAAGTTCTCTATATTCTGCAATGTGACGTCCAGCCTGTCTCATCATCCACACAGGTGTTCTTTCCACTTCTTCTCCACGTGCCGCACGAATGAGGAGGGGATCTTTTGTGGTGGAAGAGGCATCGTTTTGGTTAGATGAAGAGGTATTTTCCGTGGTAGCTGCCGAAAGGTGCAGATGGGTATTGGCATTTTTTGAGAGGATGGATGTTTGCTGTCCAGCAGGAGAGATTGTGAATGCATTTGCAGTCGAGGAGGCAAAGAGAAATGCACTGGTTGCAAATGTTGTAAACTTCATTTCTCAATTAAATGTTCTAACAATGTACAGTAAGTATCTTCCCTTTTGCACAAAAAGAACCGATGGAATCAACGTTTCATATAAAGTGGTATTTTTTATATATTACGGAGTATATGATTGCTCGCTCTTTCAAGTACTGTAGACACCAAGCAGTATGTACAGTATGCAGAAGGCTTTTGTTGCATCTCGATGACGAGGATCGATGGGCCATTTTTGAGTGTTTGTGTTTTTTCTTCTCTCTTGAGGATCGTACGTGCGTGCTTGCTTCAACTTGGGATTGCGTGCTTCAGCGCGGACGCGACATTCTCCTCCAAAAACTCATAACCGCAAGCGTCTTCCCTCTCCGGAGCCTTCCATTTGTCAAATTTTCAACAGAACCTTTTTTTTGGAATCGGGGAGACGGACAGACGATCAGACGGACACCGTTACTCGTTCCATTTTTTTATTGCACACACTACCAAGTATCATCTATATTTATTGCACACACATGAACTCAAAATAAAAAAACACCAAAATAACCTCTAACCTTTATACTTGTAACGACGAAACGACAAACACCGTCAACCTTCACATTACTAATTAACATTCAACAAACATACAAACAACCAAACTAAAAACATGTCCACAAATTTCCCTTCCACTGCCAATCCTCTCTATACATCATCCACGGACGGATCAGGATCAGGGACAGCAGAAGCAACAGTAACTGTAACAGTCCCAGCTTCAGCTGCAGTAGGAGGAGTAGAATCCAATAATATATTGCCACCCAACCCGATGACTTCCATGAATACAACAACAACAACAACAACAACTGCTGCTGCTACTAATGCCGCTGCTCCTCCTCTTTATTCTGCTCCCATTCCCGCTGCTCCTCCTGCTCCTCCAGCAGCAGTGTCATCCATGAATGAATCTTACGAAGGTCTTCCGGATGCCGCAGGTGCCAGTGGAAACAAAGATGAATACGAAGAAATACGTGAACAGGTAAGGAGTGTGTCTCCCCAAACCCCCTTTCTGTACTCACAAATGTACACACACACACACTCACTACTAACTATGTTTTACACCAAACCTTCTCAAAAAGGATCGATATCTTCCCATTGCCAATATTGCAAGAATCATGAAGAACACGCTCCCCGAAAACGCCAAAATTGCCAAAGACTCCAAAGAAACCGTACAAGAATGCGTTTCCGAATTCATCTCCTTTATAACCTCGGAAGCATCGGATAAATGCATGCAAGAAAAGAGAAAAACCATCAATGGGGATGATTTATTATGGGCCATGAGTACCCTTGGATTTGATAAATATGTCGAACCACTGAAAATCTATTTGAGTAAATATAGGGAAGCGATTCGGGGAGATAAGCCAGATGGTAAGGTGGGTGGAGGGACAAGTGGTGTCGGAGGAAGTGCGGGAGGAGGAGGAGGGGGAGGAAGTGGTTTGGGGAGACCACCGGCGACAGCTGCCAATGTAGGGGAAGGGATAGGGTTGCCAACGGGATATGCTCCTGTCAAGGGTGCTGGGGTTGCTCCTCCTCCTCCTCCTCCTCCTTCTTCTTTGTAGTTACAATAGTATATGATGCAATGTATTTTTGGAGGTATGGAATGGTTTTTTAGACTAGAAAAGTATATGAATGTGTAATACAATCATTAATGACATAAAAGAGATTCTATTTATTCTGCAAAACATACAGTACCACTTCTTAACGCATCTGTCCTGTAGACCATGCTGTCCATTCATTTTTCAGTACTGTGCTTAGTACATTCGTAAAACAATGAAATAAACTCAATTTAGTCTTGTATGAGTGGAAACTAAGGTAATTCAAT
>JAAMXU010004383.1:0-10262 GCA_019693545.1 Chaetoceros muelleri
GTTTTCAAACGGTATTGAATCCCTTGAACCCGGGCTATTGCAGGGAGGGGGGGGGCGGCCGGGGGGACAAACTTGACAAACTCAGGCCCGGTAAACAACCGTTTCTTTCTCCAACGGCTCCTTCGTCGATATTATTTTTGTAAGGGGCAATCATACACACAATGCACAATGCACAACACAAAAAATAGAAAACTATTTGTATATAAAGTTATATATACCATATAACCAAAACAAATTTCCTGTACTAATTCGATTGAATAAATAGACTGGTATACATCGACATTGCTTGATACGTAGGCAAGAGAAATTTCTGACGAAATATTTACAATTGAATCCCAAATGATGGAGCGTCCTAGCTTTCAATATCATTCAAGACCTATCCGCACTCGTAACGGTCATCAGTCGTCGTCTAGCAAATATGCGAGTATCCCTTCTTTGACCATGTTGATCGCAGGAGTCATGATCGGATACGTCGTCCTTCCCAGTATTACGACCCAATATCCTTACAGCAAAGACATCGTATCTGTTGCTACGGTAGAAGAGTGGATCGGTGCCACCAGTCGAACATCTGAGTCTCAGCCGAAGCAAGTGCCATTGAAGACCGGTTCTGCGATGGGAAGAGGAGGTATCCGTAGATCGCTTCAAGGTCCCGATGCCGAAGATACCATTGTCGATCCTGACGACGGAGAAGATGAGCATGACAGAAATGGACGCAATTCATCGGATGGGCAAAAGGATCAAGCACAAAAACGCATTCTGGAAGAGTTTCATATTTTATCCACGCAATCTCTACCGACTGCTACTACTCCCTATGTGATGAAAACACCCAAGCTTCCAGATAGCAAGCGAATGAAAATCTTGGTTACTGGAGGAGCTGGATTTGTTGGAAGTCATTTGGTGGATAAGCTCATGCAGGAGGGACACGAGGTGATTGTGATGGACAATTTCTTCACGGGTCAAAAGAAAAATATTGAGCACTGGATGCACCATCCGAACTTTAGGTGAGTATTTGCGAATTTGTTATGATTTGGTTGTTGTTTGTAAAAGAAATGTATTTCCTCAAACTAAATTTCTGCTCTTTCAAAATCTTCTTGCATTGTTCTCTTTACTTCCATCCCAGTCTCATTGTCCATGACGTGACAGAACCCATCACTCTGGAAGTAGATCAAATCTACCACTTGGCATGCCCCGCATCTCCACCACACTACCAATACAACCCCGTCAAAACCATCAAGACATCCACCATGGGAACTATCAACATGCTTGGACTGGCCAAACGTGTCAAGGCCAGAATGCTCCTTACCTCCACCTCGGAAATTTACGGTGATCCCAAGGAACATCCACAGAAAGAGAGTTACTGGGGCAACGTCAACACCATTGGTCCCAGATCTTGTTACGACGAGGGCAAAAGGGTGGCAGAGACCATGATGTACAGTTACCAGAAGCAGAACAATGTAGAAGTTCGCGTAGCGAGAATTTTCAACACGTTCGGTCCAAGGATGCACCCCAATGATGGAAGGGTGGTGAGCAACTTCATCATTCAAGCTTTGCAAAACAAGCCAATGACTATTTATGGTGACGGAAAGCAAACTAGGTCGTTCCAGTATGTGAGTGATTTGGTGGATGGATTGCATGCACTCATGAATGGAAATTATGACTTGCCCGTCAATCTTGGAAACCCAGAAGAATTCACTGTGGCTGATTTTGCCAAGAAGATCAAGGATATCACCAAGAGTGGCAGTGAGATTCTTTATTTGGATAAGAGTCAGGATGATCCGACTCAGAGAAGACCGGCCATTGAAATTGCCAAGAAGGAGATTCAATGGCAGCCAAAAGTTCACGTAGACCAAGGTCTAAAACATGCCATTACCTACTTCCAAAGTGTATTGGACACGGATGGTGAGATTATCCCCACTGGACCTGGAGCCGCCAAGCCCAAGGGAGGAGAATCAGGACTTGTCTCGGGTGCTGCTGGGAATTCTTACCCCAAAAGGGTCGAAGAGTAAATGAATCATGGCGCAAGATATAGGTGAACGACGAATCTTGAATCATTCCTACTTTATAGAGCATAATACTATCTTTTATGTAATGAGTACTTTTTACATTTTTGCCTTTGGCATTTTCTTTCTAGTAGCAGAGAGGACAGCAGTAAGCTTCATCGCAAGGTTCATTTTCCCTTTAATTTTTAAAATTCCCTTCATAAACGCTTGTTGAGGTTTAAGTTCTCCTGAAATTAATTTCATCATGTTTTCAGATTCCACAATCACTATCAAATCGGCATTTTCTATCTCTCCCTTTGTAACTGAATATTCAGGTCCATTTTTAAGGTCCAGTGAAAACACATCCTTTGTATCAGATATTTGAAACACTGCAGTTCCCTATAGTGTATCAAGAGAAAATTGTTGAGAGGGCAGAAAAGATTCGTGTTGTGAAATATGTTTGTTGTTGTACTTTTCAACACCCACCTTGAATTTTTTATGGATTTTGGGCCCATCGGCTTGGACGGCCTCTTGCATCGCTGCAAAAACAACATCTACCGACATGATTTTTTTCTTCAAAGTTGTTTGTAAAAATGCAAAAGGTACAGTACCCTGCTATTATCACCCAGCTGAAGTTTTTTTAATCAAATAGGTACTTATTCAAAGCAATAAGCACCATAGACCATGGACCATAATATATCCATAGATAGAGAGAGAGGAGGGAAGGAGCGATGAATAGAGTATATGCTCTCTAGCTAGAGTAGGAGGGGTGTGACGTCGCGTCGCGTCGTTCCTGCAAAAAGTGCGCACAGAGCTCAAAGCTCAACTGAACAACCCGACACATATTTTACGACCGAGAGAGAAGTTGATATACAAAATCACACAATCAACGAATAAACTCTGTCTGCAAAAATGAAACTTTTCCTACTCTTTTCTTTACTGATTATTGCAGCTCATCTGCAACAGGTCGTCGTTGAGGCGTCTTCTTTCACAGAACCTCATGACCATCAAGGCATCGTCTCACCCTTTACCCCGGGCGATCCAAAGATTCCCCTCAACAAAAAGGCACTCGAAATCCTGGCCTCGGGAAAACCATATCAAACACAGATTCAATCAGGATCTGGAGGAAGAGGCCTGGTCGTTCAAGATGTCGACGCCCCGACAGATGTTGTTTGGGGAAGGATATTAGACTATGATAATTATGCAAAAATGGTACCCAAAACGGTCGAATCTAAAAATTACAAGGTGCAAAACGTGAAACCGACCAAAAAGGATCCTTTGTCACAAATTATCTATACACGAATGAAGGTTGGGTTTCCCGTGTTAAAACTGGAATTCTTTGTCAAACATTTGTATTATCCTGAACTGAATTCCTTGACATGGACACTGGATTACAGTAAAAAATCAGATTTCAATGATTCCTGTGGTTTTTGGTTTGTGATTCCTCATCCAGATGATGATCAAAGGACTCGACTCTTTTACTCTGTGGAGGTTAGCATGTTTGACTGGATTCCAAAGTTTGTGGTAGATTTCATGTCCACCAAGGCACTTACGGATGCTACTGCATGGGTGAAAAAATATAGTGAAATGGAATATCTCAAGGAGAAAACAGAGGAGAGATCTCAGCAAATAGCAGTCGCACCGAAATCCAACAATGGCAACAATAATAAGGGGGGAAAGAGAAAGGGATTGTTTGCAAAGTTAATTTTTTGGAAGGACAAAGTAGACGTAGAGAATCAGAGAAAGCGTGCTCTAGAGGAGGAAACAAAGAAATTAATGGCTGAAGCTGCTAGACGGAAAGCGGAGGAAGAGGCAAGGAAAAAAATATTTGTTTCTTGGACAAGGATAGGAATGGCGTCTGCTATTTTTGTATTTAGCATTTACAATGTTCACTTGAAGATTTCAAGTTGATTTTGATGGAATCGAATCGACAAAATGTATCTCTTCGCATGAAAATAATAATCAAATACCTACGGCAAGATTTATGTTTTCTCTTTTCTCTCACTCTGGTTTCACAGATGATGGCAAATATAACCTCTAGGTCAATGCCATGTACTAAATAGAATACATACCTGTATATTCCTAATTCTTAATTAATAATAAGCAAACGTGTTTGACAGAGGGAAAAGCTAAAAGAGTAGCTGTAGCAATCTCTCTTCATACATACAGTAAGAGTAACGACATCATTGCATGAGGTTGTGCGTTCTGGCTTCCTGTTTTGCTGCTGCGTATCGGCGGGGAAACAGACGACCACCAGAGACCACGCGCACATTGAGTATCATCATCTAAAGAGTAGTAGCTAGAGTAGAACAACGAATGCACACTCACTAGAGAGTAATTCATTCACCGTGTATTCTTCACATTCTGTCTACAGTACCAATCTTGAATTGCTTCATAGTTTGTGTGAGCGAGTGCATGTCTAATGGCAACGCCAGCACTGTAACCAAGAGTATTGTTGTACCAGTGGCAGTATCTATTTTACAACCAAATAAACTAGTAATGATCCCCATTCGATCCACGCTGAAGAATTCAGTTTCCAGGAGCTTCATCCTCGAACAATACGTGTTGTCGTACCACAACACGGCGACCTCTCAGCGCCTACCAGCAGTCTTTGCATTCGATTCCGGTTTGTTCAGGAATGATGGGAGAACACACAATTTTTCTTCGTCTTCCTCGTCAACGAGAGAAGCATTTGCTGTCACCGGTAGAAAAATAAATTCGGCACTTCGAATTCTATCCTTGTCACAGGGATTCCAACCAAAAGATCTGAGAGATGCATACTTTGATGCAGCAAAGAAATGTCATCCAGATTCTTCTCACTCCTCCACTGTTCAAATATTTGGTGTCGGGACAGGTGGTGATGAAGGTGGAAGAAGCAATTTTGAAGATGATGATGATGATGGGAAAAAGGCAAAATTATCCAACATGTTTCTGGAGATAACGGAAGCTTATGAGTTGTTGAGGAAATATCCTGGAGGTTATGTGAATGCAGGTTCCAAATCTTCCATTGGTTTAGACGGACAAGATGTGGAGTATGATTTCATATCTAAAACGGAAGAGCAACATTATCGTGAAGCCGTAAGAGAATCACTTGGTATTGATGCGGAAGCATTAGAAGAATCGAAGCGGTGTCCCATGTTTCGGGAATGGCTCAAAGGAAAGTCTCACATGGCGTTTCATTTTAATCTATTTTTGATGCGGCATGGAGGTTTGGCACCGATGCTTGGGAGGAAAAATGTTGTCAAGCTGTCAGAAGGACTGTCCAAGAGACGAAGGAAGAAGCGCTGATTGTAGTAGAAGGATGAGAGTGACTATTATAAACTCGACTGTAGTGAGGATCAAACTAGAGCAATCAACAGATTTATTGGGGTACTGTGACCAATAAATGTATCCATAGCAATGTAATAAATGTAGTAATACGATACTCTACTATCGATCCCAGATTTTGATTCAATACACCACAATTGCCACAGGTTTTACTTGTCAAAGGCTCAATGGTTTCAATAACCTTGCACCAACTGAATCTTTCAGAAATTTCTTTCAATTTCATATGAAAGTCATCATGTCTGCAACTGCTGCAGATTAGCAAGCCATGAGTGGGGCATCATCTTCATCCAAATGATTCAATTCTCCATCCCATTTCCTTTCAGATTTCTTATTGGAATACTTCTTCTCTCTATTCATAGCCACCATCCTCTTCTTCAGCTCATATTCAAGTGGCAACCCTTTGGGATCCTTCCTTGCCTCTTCAACCTGGTCAAAATAATCATTGCATCAATGAGTAACCTGTATACTGTACTGCTACCCATCCTTTCCTCCAATGCATTTACCATCATCACGAAAACTCTGATATCTCTGATGGAGCATATTATCATTAGTTCTGTTTGTTCCTTTGGTAAACATTGCATTCCATTGTGCTACATTGTTCTCCAAGACAAGTAGAGTGAAGGCCTCATCTGGTAACAAAAGAAATTCAGACAGTGGACACTCAAACCTGTTCTGACTGAAGTATAAACACTTGGCAGCACAAGGAAGAAATTCTCAAGCAAAAACAAGAAAGCCATTTTTTGCTATTGTCAATATTTCTTCCTTTTGATATAGCATGAAGTCCTTGAGGATATAACAAGGAATATTGTTGGCCTCATTTTCATTTGCAGTAGCATAGCTTGAATACTGGTACCAATACAAATTGCAGGTGCCCAACAATGTGTAAAATTCAATGTTGCCGCACAAGTTTTTCCAAGTTGCTGCCAGATTGCTGGAGGTGCCATTGCATATAAGCCCAAAATAAATACACAGAGATATGGAATCATCAATTCTTTTGATAATTGCCATGTAAAGAAGTGAAAAGAATGCATTGAGTAGAATTGAGTAGTAGTAATGCATTTTATCAATGTGGTGCCCTGTTTAAAACATTGGAATCCAGTGAATTGATTTATCCGATGGCATGTTGTCTATGGATACTTCTCATAAACAGTTGCTAGTTTCTTGTCCAAGCTTTCACTGTTCTCAAACAGTAATCCTTGATGATCAAAATTGCCATTTGTTTCTAGCAAGAATGTTGTGGATGAACCTTCCTTTGTGGCATGAAGCAAAACAACAGTCTCATCCATTATTGGGTAGTTCTTTGAATCGGAATGAAACTGTAGCTTTCCCATCAGTATGACTCTAATCCTAACCGTAACCCTAACAAATAGCCATCCAAAATGGCTCTTCTTAAAAGGGTTGGGTATTGCTTTACAGTAGGAATATGTGGTTAGAAGTGAAGAAGGATGCAGTATCTGAATTGATGTTGCTGATGAGAATATATTGTTTGCAAACAAAACGTCCCAGAATCTGTTGATCTTTTGGTACCTCCAGAATACATGCTGTGGACAGGGTTTCACACATGTATTCAATCTCAGCACTGTCTCGTCATAAGGAGATAAGGCTTGGACTTATACCATTAATAACAAATATTTTTTTATTCATAATGTTTGCATGTACATCGTATAAAAAGTATTTCCTAAGTTTATCATTGCGTACTACTACATGTTGCCACATGTATCAATTGATAGTTGCACAAATGCACTCAGATCTGTGTAAATTAGATATATCACAAGGTTTCAATACTAACAGGCTTGTCAGGCATGAAAGTCCTCACTTTGGAAACAATTGGACTTGTTACCTACATCATCATTTTTCCTTGTCAAGGGAATGTTGTTGCTGCTGCTTGTGTAGGAGTATTCTTGATATATATATTCCTTGTTTGAAGACAGTTTTTTTAATGACGTGGATAGGAACCCTATACCCAACATGGTAGGAGCTTTAGTGGGATTGACACCTGGAGTAGGAGTAGGATCAACTCTTGGAGTAGCAGTGTGATTGGTAGGTGATGTGGCCAAGAATCCTGATGAATGACAGCCACTGATTGATGATGATGCTCATCAACTTGGAAGAGATTAACAACCTACAAATGGAAGAAAGTTCCAGGGAGCATCTAAGAAGGTCAGAGTTGATCAGGGTTGAGCAGAGTAGTTTAGAAAGTAGTCTTATCTTAACTTTACTTAACTCACAATTCAGCAGCAGTGTGCACATATTTCATCATGTTGTCCAAACAAAACTTGATAATAAGACTATATTCTTTTACTGGGATGAGATATATTTGGTTGCGGGGACTTTTAGGTTGCGGGTCCTTCTGGAGCACTTTTGTGGCATAGATCATTCCAAAATGGTATGTTATCACCAGACAGTCTTGAAACAATAGTGCAGTTGTGACAATGAGGAAGGGTGTCTTGTCATGACAGCTACCATACATATTGATACATGTGTACTAGAGAATGCAGCTACGCGTATGCATGCTATAGATACATATGTGACATCTAAGATGTCAGCTCACCAGAGGTTGTGGGTCCTTCTGGAGCACTTTTGTGGCATAGATCATTCCAAAATGGTATGTTATCACCAGACAGTCTTGAAACAATAGTGCAGTTGTGACAATGAGGAAGGGTGTCTTGTCATGACAGCTACCATACATATTGATACATGTGTACTAGAGACTGCAGCTACGCGTATGCATGCTATAGATACATATGTGACATCTAAGATGTCAGCTCACCAGAGCATACTTACATTTGACAATTGATAGACCATAATTTATTCTAACTACAAGTTTTAATCAATTGTCAACTACTGTTGTCTATAATAATCTCTCTTCTTCCATCGAGAAGAAATCATCTTTCATTAAGACCAACACATCTTTGTTGTTCTTCCATCTTTTCCAGGCCCATAGAGTCTGGACTGATTGAGTGATATTCATTCAGTCTTCTGGAGTTTCCCATTATTGATCCTACAAGAGGATGGGATTCTTCTACCTTAACTGTTGACTTTTTTTCAATTACCGATAATGTGACATTTGAGCAGGTTAGGGATTCTGTTTATTGGATGCAGAAGAATATCGATGTTGAACTATCAAAGACAGCCAATGAGTATGATAGAGATCTTGATTGGTCTTGTGAAATTCTTTTGAAGGCATGTAACATGAACCTTTGTGAGTCAATCATGAGTAAAGAAAAAGAATTATCAAATCTTGATCAAGAATAAAGTGGGGAGCCTATTACTTTTATGAAAGTCATGAGGATGTTGTCAAGTCTCCCCACTGATGGACTATATGATTTATATAAGTATATCCAGAACCTAGATATAAAGAATTATGATGGAATACATGTGCCAACAGTCACCAAGGAGATTTGAGCAGGATTGAGAAGGCTTGAGGCATGATCCAAGGAGAAATTGGTGCTTCCCCCAACAATGATTGATGATTTGATTAAAGTGCTGCAAATGACAAGCTCCAAGGATTTCAATTCAACATTTAAGACACTAAAGATTGATCAAAATATCTTTGGCATCAAATTGAACTCACATTCATTGCTTGAGATAGTGGACAAAGCATACAATCAGTTGGAGGATGTTTGGAAAGCTCTGACTGCCAGTAGGTCTGTTGTTAGTTTCAATGAAGCTGTGCAGTGATTCAATGGAAATATCAACTGACTAGGGCCAACGCTGCTAGGACAGTCTATCTTCTTTCTTTGTTTTCATGTCTGTGCTACACTTTTATGGAGTTACATATCTACATTCCAATACATATTACAACAATCTATCTTCATGTTCTTGTCTCCGTTCTTCCAAATCAAGAGGTACCTGCATTATTGCTACATTTGGAGTGTGCTCTATATGCTCCAACAAAGAAATGAGTCTCCTTCGTAATCATTTGAAACCTGGTGACTGTGTTTCATGTGACCAATATGTGCTGGTTGTTTTTTATCATTTGGCCAGGCAAGAAAAGGAGAAAGACAACTATTGTGGTGGCACCCTATTTGTTGATCATGCGAGTCGTAAACAAGTTTTCATATACAACCAATCGTCTCTTCATGCCTCTGATACCCTTATTACAAAATATCTTGTTCTTGAGCACCATTCAAATCAATATGGCATTCAAGTCAAGCGGTGTCATGCTGATAACAATGGTACCTTTGCATTGCAAGAATTTAGTAATGATTGCAAGGCCAAGTCTCAATGTCTTACTTTCAGTGCCTCACATGCGCATCATCAGAATGGAGTCATTGCAGAGCATTATATTGGCACAATTACTCAGTTGGCTCGGGCAGACTAATTCCTAGTTTGGCCTCGTATTTAGTATAGAACTTGCCCCCCGCAACGTTGTAGGAGACTTTGTTCTTCTGCATTTTTTTGTTCCGCACTCCATCAATGAAGGAGCGCTTCACAATGCTATGGGTGGAACCAGGATCCACTAGTGCGATTAGTCTGCGATGAACGACAGAGAAATTGTTTCTACTACGGTGGACATTGACAAAAGTCAGAGGTTTAGGAACATCCTCAGATGTCCGGTCTACGCTATTATCAGTTTTAATACTACATAAAATACTATCTACATTAGATACTAAAACTTCATTCGAGCATAAATTCCTACTGATTACTATTTTATCAAGGCGGTTCACACGCCTATTACTACTCCCTTTTATTCTATTACTTTTCACTTTTCCACTCTTTTTATTTTGTTTTCTAGATTTCTTTTTATTTTTATTTGATTTTTTACTTATGGAATTTTTTGACAAATAGGAACTACCATCCGACTTGGGAGCGTATCAGTCAGAGTCGGAGGAGTATTCAGAGGAGGAAGAAGAGGAGGAATAATAACGACGCTTCCTCTTACGGCTAGAGCCACCATCGTAGATCTTGTTGATTCTACGCTGCTTCGCCTCAGAAGAAAGGGAATCATCCCTT
>JAAMXU010004405.1:0-15470 GCA_019693545.1 Chaetoceros muelleri
CTGCCGCTAGCTTCTCTTCCTCCTCCTTCTTGAGCCTCTCGGCTTCTTTAACTGGTGATTCTTTCTTATCGGTGTCGTCAGTGACTACGCCACTTGTATGACTCTCGGATTCGTTGTTGTTATTATTATTGTCGTTACTTTCCTCCCCGTCCTTGATTGAAATGCTTGTCGTCCGGGCGGAATTTTGGTCAAGCGCATCATTAAAATCGATTGTTGACAAAACACTGGATTTATCCTTGGTCTCGGGAGACTGGGTATCTGCTTCTGATCTTTCAGACATGGTAAATTAATTAGGAGGGAGATGTATTGTAATTCACTTTGTCATAGTTTTACTGTTGCACTAACTAACGGTTCTCTCGGTATCGGGTACACAGTGCTGTACTGCTGAATTTAGAATTTAGCACAGATCTATCAATTCTGCCGTTACGTGGATTCCGTACGTAGGAGGTTCTTATTACAGTAGTACGATAGTGTACCAGAGTCTACCATGACACAGTATTACAATAATGCACCGAGCCGTCTTAGAAACTCTGCACGACTGTAAAAGTATTTTAGCCTTTCCGGTGGCTTTCTTCTTTTTAGTGTCTTTGTCACTGATACGTCTGTATTAATCACAACACCGGATGAAGAAGCCTCTTCAGCGTCTTCATTCTCTTCAGAATCATCAGCTTTATCAGAAAAAAGGATTTTAATTGAGTACAAAGACATGAAGCAATTCAAGTTATGATTCTTAATCCGAAACATACCTCTGCCGCTTTTAGCCTTTCCGGTGGCTTTCTTCTTTTTAGTCTTTGCCACTGATACATCTGTATTAATCACACCACCGGATTGGATACCTGATACAATGTACACAATTATATAACATGATTAAGATGGTGAAACAAAGCATGAATCTATTAAAGAGTCACAACTGCAATTCCAACTTACCTTCCTTCAATGCAGCATCGACTTCAACACTGGCGGTATTTATTTTGGATGCCGCGGATTTTACCGCTGCAGTTCCTGGTATAATAACAGTGTTGAGTGCCACATTTACATGACAAGTGTAAGATGGTGAAGCATAACACGAATCTACTATAGAATCGCAACTGTATAATATAGTGCAGGACGTTTGTCCACTAACACAGTCAACTAAAGTACATGCGGTATCACTCATGTGTAGATCTTATGCGTAACTGTAGAGGAGAGGCAAAAACCCTCACGAAACCAAAAATGTTGAAGTCATGAGATGAAGGGCAAAAAGCAAAAACTTATCTCGTTTCATTGGAATGAAATCAATCACATGTCATGGAGATTGAAAAAAAAATAATGTATTATATTTTTAATGCTACTTTGTTTTATTTTTACCATACTTACAATATAGCGAATCAGACAATGAACCATCACTTGTGGCACTGAAAATTGAAGAATAAATGTCACTTTGACTCTGTATTCCAGCCAGCCCTGCCCTCCTCCTCATCATCAAAATAGTAGATTTCACTATTTTCTCTTGTACCAGCACCTAATTGTTTTTCCTTCTTCTCCTTGATGGAACTCAATTTCACCTTTTTTGAATACCTACTTGAGGACTTAGTCTTCTTTGTTTTTCTTACAGCTCTCGCCATGATTCAACATTCTTTGAAACAATGATTCCTCTTGCAAACAAAAATGATATTTCCCCACACTTTGATGATCTGCAACAATGGCACACTGATTAAGTAAATGTGATTTGACTGATACAGGCACAAAGGCAAAAATCAAAGGAAAGAAGATAATATCACCTTGCAATAAGAGCCCTTCAAATATCAGTACTAAGCTAGCTTGAATACTCTAACAAACTAACAAGCAAGAAAAAAAATGATCAAATTAAATACCACTCTACAATATCTCAATGAACACAATTCGCATTTCGCATAATGACTACAGTGAATCTACGTACAGTACAATGTCTCTCAATGCACAAAGAATTTGCATTTTACATAATTTTCTATTATGGCCCATACTGTGTGTGTAGAACACCTGATCACCACATGGTTACAGTTCGCAAATACTACACAGTAAACTTTTACACTGCAAGCATACCAGTCGTAACAACGAATCACTATCATACAGGGTTTCACCTATTCTGGAGCATTCTTTACGTTTTCAAGAGTGGGCAGCGCTCAAGTTGCGTCATGATCGTGAGAGATTGAATTATGATACAGCCTGCAAATACATGGGATACAAATCAAATTCCATGTTTGCTGTGAGTAATTTTACTCCTCCCATAGATTTAGTTTCTTTGAAAGGATTCATCAGAACCGGTCGATTACCGAAAAAGAAAAAATGAGATAGCAGGAGATGGGAGCAAGTTATGAAAGAATTGGACCGTTTGTCTCACAAACTAAAAGGGATGGATAAACAAGGAATAGCTCCTAGGGGTGTTACTGTATACTTTGAAGGACTTGATTGTGCTGGAAAGAGTTCCACGGGTGGATTGATCATGGAGGCTCTTGAGCAGGCAGGATATGACATTGCCCAAGTGCAATATAACAAACCGCCAACAGAAGAGGAGAAACGTAGGCCCTGGATGTGGAGATTCAAACAACCAGTTACAGTGATTGAGGGCGAGGTGCATAAATCAGCTTTGGTATGGGACCGTGGCCGTGGTAAGTTATTCTATTCCATCATGTCAGTCTTGGATTCTTGTTTTGCTTGATTTTGCACGCGCTTCTTACATTTTGATGCCGCATTGTATCTGACTGCAGCTGGTGATTTTGTCTATGGAAAGTTAAACAGATTATCTACCAAAAACAAATTGGAGCGTTATCTAGAGTTTCACCAGTTTGAAGAAGAATGTCTGTCCAATGGTATAATGTTCTGCAAGCTGCTGTTTGTTACATCTCATTATTTCATTTCTACAACCCTTGGGAAAAGACTTGCTCATTAAGAAATCATCCGAGATCTTCATGCATGGCTCGATACCAACAGTATCCATCATGAGAGGGAAGGTTTGAATGAAATTGAAAACCACATTGATCCAACGGACTTTGTCGCCCTGAATAAGTATGATTACAACCTGAAAACTTTCCATGATTTTGTTCTCCACACCGATCATGTATAGCGATTGTATGTCAGAGGACATAACTCTTCTTGTGCTTACATCCCTTGGCTCATTATTAATACCTCCAACTGTCACTTGGCCCGGATGCAAATAATGAAGAGCTTTGAGAGACAATTAGATTTGTACGCAAAAAGTGTCAAGAAAGATAATGGTGAACTGCCAGAAAACTTAGAAGGGAGCCTTAGTAATGATGACGACACCGATCAATTTCAAAATCTTCTGTCTGATCCACGCGGTCCCTTCAATCATGGATGTACCGAGAATAAGGGTGGTTTATAGGTTGCCGTGAAGGAATCATCATTTTATGTCACATACATGGTTTGGATTGCAGTTTCCTATATTCACCAGACTTGGAAGGTTAGTTTTTGGGGCGACGATGACTGACGACAGCAACACAGAAAGAGTTGTATGCATTTAAAGCCTTTGCATGCCCCGTCACTACTTTTCAAGTCATTGTGACCATGATGTAATGCGTGTACTGTAATTCAGGAATATCATTCATTATGTATGTTTGCGTTTTTTGACACAGTTGTGCTATGTTTTCCCTAAAACTGCTGATTCTCATGACTGATTGATATCATCTATTACTACTCTGTAATTAAAAACAATCTTTTCATTGATGGTTTGTTCCGTCATTTTCTTTTTTCCGCCGGGGGGTCCCAATGTTCTGGCGCGCCTCGTCCCTTCGTACACTACAGTAGCGGCGGCATCTGTCTCATGAATGTCACGCTCTCTACAGTACACAGTATTACAATAGAGAGAGAGAAGCACCGATGGTGTAGGTCGCAGATTGCTCTTTGCACTATCGCCTGCCTTCCAACATCCATGACACAAACAAATGCATTTTAATTGCAGTTGCAGTCGGTCGTCTATGCATCAGCAAGCAAGCAGTCAACCAGCGCCGTAATCTTCTCATTCGACATGCCACCTACAGGCAAGAAGAATGTGTATTTGAAAAAACCTTTGGTTCTTTTGTTGCTACACGTGGTGCTTGTTAATAATTGTTGCTATTCCGAGCAAAATCCGCAAGGAGACTTGGTTCAATCCACCAACCATCATCAACTACTAGTACAAATAGGAAAACGTGTAAATTTGAATACAATACGTAGTCCTAGTAGAATAACTATTGCCTCTCCTACTCGTGCTGCCTTTGCGTTATCTAGCACGCCATTCTTGCAGGAACTCGTTCAACACAAGGACACTTGCAATGAAAAATACTATCATTTTGAAAACGACAATAAAGAGTTTGACATTGCTCCTCGAAGTAACCCAACGCATGCTGTGGAATACACTGGGAGACTTTGGTTTCTTCGAAAGACTCCACTGCAATTTCAAGAAGCAATCAGAGTGAAACAGATATCCGCTTGTGGAACCTCCTCTTCCGTTGAATGTGTTACCAAATTTAAATATGGACCGCATTCAGACTGGATACCGTGTTGTGTAATAGTATGCAATCTTTCTCAAAAGGGATTTGATTTAGACGGGAAGCCAAAAATCCATGTGAAAGTTTCAAGCAATATGTTGCTGCGGCTACCTTTGCTGGGAACAAGGCAAACAATAACAAAGCAAATTTGTCATGTCTTTACCAAGGCGGCGTATAGCTTTCTTTCAAAACAAGAAACAACATGTGAATTTATTGTATTGTAGAGAAAATAAAATATGTGTAGATAGGTGGTTAAAACTAAAATCTTGTGTAGTATTTCTGAAAAAATGTTATTAAGTAAGAGATGATATCACACGACTATCCACGGCATGGGAGTGAGATTAATAGGTACTATTATTACACATACACATGGAATAAAGAAGTGTTAAAACTACTCTACTGTACTAAAGTCGGTCTGTGCTCTGCCTTGTTCGCATTTCGCATGCTCTCTCTACTCTACTGTAGAGCAAATTCCAATACAGCAAGTCTGAGATGAGAGATGATTCATGTTCTGAAATTTGAAGTATCGATGCTATTTGATTGAGGTATGATGCATTCTTGAAGGCAAAAGCTCCAATAGGTACAAGTAACAACAAACTGTTGATGCCATCATTTCGAGAGCAGGGTTGAAGGTTGCAAGTTTTTAAATTACAAAAATGTCTACTAATGATTAATGACTGTGACCATTATTTTGAAACAGGTGATTCAACTAGATTCAATTTAATCTTAAAAGTAATCAATAGCAGTTTTCAACAACATAAAATCAAACATATAGATAGCGTTGAGTAGGAATCATTAGCACGAATGGCGAAGATAATACTACATTTAAATCAAGAGTGATGGGATTCGTTGTGTGACACGTTTCGTGAAGGTTTTTTGCCTGGAAAGAGTTGCTCTTGCAGATAGCCGATTTCTCTCGCTACCCATAGATAACATCATCATCTTTGGAAACTCACTATTTGTATCTCCTCGGCGTATGTCACTCTTGAGTGAAGAAGATTTTTCAGGGAGGAATGAGCCTTGTTGCAAGTTACGACGAAGAGTTCTTTTGATCCATTTTGTCGCAGTCCCATCCCCACCCAAACCAACATCTTCCAAAAACTGCGGTAAGACAGGTTTCTCTCCGTTCTCTAATCTAGATCGAATCTTAGCTTTTTGAGCCTGTTGCTTGAGATAAAGACTCTGTCTACCAACATTAGCCCCGCCCATGACTGTCCTAAGTAAATCGGCTCCTGGATTTTCTGAAACAACCTTGTATAAATCAAGCAGCCGCTTGTCCAGCTCAGCTGGAGAAAGTTGCAGCCTCAATTTGGGTGAAGAGAGGAGCTCGTCAAGATCGAGATCCAACCTTTTATCTAATTCTGTCAACATGCGATTTTGTAAATCGGGTGGTAGAACGTTGCTTTGACGAATTTCTTGAGAAAGTTTCGCCCTAAACTCTCTATATCGTTCCCTCGTATTTTTCACTGTCATTGAAACTCTTTTTCTTCTTTCTTCGTCCTCTATTAGTGGCGGTAACCCAATCTGCGTAGGTCGTAGTTACGGAAATTTGAATCAAATCCAGTTAAATATATATCAGAATAGTTAGTTTCGATCATTTCTTACCTCTATACCTGCTTCGTCTGACGCTATAACGCTAGCGAATTCATCAGCTTCCTCTTCGGAAATACAACCAGCAGCAATGAATCGTTCGTTGGCTGCTTCCCATGAAAGGGCATACAAACACTCCTCTGATAAAGGTTCTGGCGAGTGCGTCAGTGCGTAGTACAAGTTCCCTAACAGCAACATGAAATTACGAACGTGAGACAGTGAATTGGATTAATCATCCATGAAAGCAAGAGGTAAAACTTACCGACAAATTCTTCCTTATTCGCATAAGTAAGACAATTGGGAAATTGAGCAAAAAAATCATTTGATGGATGAGATGGAACAACAACAAACTTGCCCATCGCGAGAGCTTCCGCTACAGTTGTGCATAATACTTCAGATAGCGATGGATTTACAAAAATTTTGTGAGTAGATACCAATGCTGCATGATCAATTGGACCATGAAAATGCATAGAGACTTCCAGCTTCTCAGAGCGTCGTTGGGCTTCTTTAAGATCAGGGCCACCACCAAACATATCAACTTCGATCTTGAGATCGGCACTTTCTTCAGCATATCTGAGTAATTCCATTAATGATCCAATGCCCTTTGACCAGAGCATTTTGCCTATAAAGTAAACTTTCGGGTCGGCTTCAGGTCCGAAAACGGGATGCGACTTGGAACTCGGTGACTTCAACAATGTCGATAAATGTGATCCGTAATCAAGAAACGTATTCCTAACCCCATGTACATTTTCCACCAATTCTTTTTCTGGGGCGAATTTTCCTAAAGTTCCAGACAATTTTATTATTCGATGACAATGGGCTCTACACATCCATGATGACAGTAATCTCATGCCTGGAGCCTAAACAAGGGCAGCACAAACAATGTAAGATTGAGGGATCATCGAAGTATAAATAAGGGTATTCATACATCCACTTACTCTTAAATATGCACCTGGCTGTTCCTGAGCGTATACAAAATAGTTGGTGTGAACGATACCGACAACATGCTTAAACTTGGTTGTCCAACTAAAGAATGACGGCTAAGATTAGCACAAGTTTCTTGCGATGCAACTTATACAAAGTTCTGTTGTAATCTTACCTTTCCCCCGGTGCACGGTACCAGTTCAAATGTTCCGGTTCTTCCAAAACGCATATATCTGCATCTTCAACCTGCGCGATACGAAACAATGATCAGACAAATATCTAAGTTCAGAATGAAATAGCGTAAAAACCTAAACTTACCGGGATCATAGCTGTGATATCTCCCATACTGTAGATGGAATTTTCCTGAGTTTCATGTCGACCAATGTACCATGCAATGTTTAGCAACTCTGAAGCTTCTTTCATGCCTGCTTTTTCTCGCAACCATGTCCTAATCCATTCCTCTTGCTCTTCACATGTGTCGAAAGCCCTATCCTTCCCGTACACTTTGTCGCGATCTTTTTCCCGTTCTAACCACGGAAGCATCAGTGTCACCTTACCACCGGCTTGTTCACGTCCGTGAGTTAAGTAGGCTGCACGCAAAAGAGGATTTACTGCAGTTCCCGTCATCCATGGTAATGCAGCTGTAGTAACTATCCATATTTTTTTTGACTTGTCACCAATATCTGTGTGAGGGAGGACAGGTTCTCCGGGTTTTGCAGGTCTCGGGGAAAATCGGGGACCTGATTTTCTTTCACTTTGCACTAGTGCTACTCGTATTTGCTTCTCCGTCTTTCTTTTACTTTCATCGTGTTGCTTGTTTCGTGATGAATAAGCTGCTGCATCGTCTGCCCATTGTTGTAAGAGTCTATCCCAGTTCGCAAACCCATCAAATCTTTGCCTCGATCTTTTTGGAATGAAACCCGTTTGCAATGAGCTATCAGTAAAATTGGCTTCAGATGTGTCAAGCTGCACGTTGACGTCACCACCAAGCACAGTACGGTTCGTAACCAAGGAATCAACCTCTTGATTTTCTCCATCCAATAATAATTTCCACTGATCAAAAACATTACGCCCTTTCTTGTTTGTTTCGGGTGTAAAGTCTACAACTAGTGACTTTATCTCTTCAAATGTTTTCTTCCAACGCTTTCTGGCTAAATTTATCCTTTTCTCGTGCTTTGACAAGTGCACTTTTTTCGGCACAGAACTTTTGGATTCGGATAAAATTTCATCAGGAGAAGGATCTAATTGGTCACCTTCATTATCGCAATTGGTTGGCTTGGGAATCACTAGCAAAATCCCCAAGATTAGCACGTTGATGAGTGGTTTCATCGTACGGTACTAAAGAAAATTTGTAGACCCGAGCGAATAACTTTTGTATGAAGCTTATGTTGATGTGCAAAAAGAGAGGGCTGACGTCTTGACAAACTCTAATAATGCAGAAATGTTACAGGATATAATTATAGTAGTGTAAATTCTGTTTTTCTATGGAGAGATAATATCAATTATTGTTATGTTATTCTTTCATTCATAGAAACAGTGAACACTGCAGATAGAACTCGACTCAATCTCAACTCTGATAAACTCTACACTACACAGTACAAGTACATGTAGTTGTACTGTATGATTTCGTTCTCCTCGGTCTCTCCGGTGTTGTACCACCAGGTCCAGTACTTCTTGGTTAGTGGGCGCCCAACTACTACACTACCCCTCCCCTGTGTGATACAGGTGGTAATGTTTGTGTCAACGTTGGATGTGTACGTAGCCAGAGCAGTAGCAGTACGTACTGGTGCTGTAAAGTACGGCGGCTGTTACGAGGGAAGACCTTGGGGCACAGTGGTGAAGAGATCATTGAAGTTGCCGTGTTGTCTCGTTTTATCCGTCATCACTCTGATCTCTGATGAAGCTGCATGGAATGCAATTTCATGTTTACCGTACAGTAGCTGTACAAAGGGCAATACCTCAAATAGATAGATTAAATCAATCATTTTATATAATGTATTATTGCACCAAATAGTAGTTAGCCTTCACTCATAGAACATCTTTCCTCTGCACTTTGAAATAATTCGAAAGGTACGAGTGAACGGTCTCATATACCACCATACTCGTTCCATTCGCAATAGAGGACCGTATCAAGCCAGGAAGTAAGCCTCTGAACATATTTCCTGCTTTGATGTTCTCCTTCAAAAGATTCCACGAACCAGCATTTGTATCATAAATCCCACTTTGTCGCTGGGTTTTCACAACGTCAAAAGGCCAGCAAGTTATCCATGCCAAATTGGCACATATCGCACCCTTGGCGAATGGAGTTAGTCCAGTTAAATCGCTGGTGCATAAAAAGCTCGGAACAAGTCCAGCAGAACACATTTGCTTGGACAAATCAATGTAAATAATAAATGATGTGAAAAGAATTGTATTCCTAGAAAACGTCACGAGACTTCCATCCAAAAGATTCCTTCGTATAACATGAAACGAAATGTGTTTTTTCAGATCGCGTGCCACTTGTCTCCTAATTTTTAAAAAATCGGTCGGAATTTCAACCATTGCTCTTCCCAAACCACCTGCAATCCCAGCTAGTAGTACATACGAATCGAGGGTATTGAAAAAATTGTATCGTGGGAAATTATTCGCTTCCAGTAACTCCTTTGTTTTCGCACTCACGCCAAACTGGGCCGATCTCATCACGCTCCCACCGATTAAAAGAGGAAGTCCGCCTCGATACAAACCCTTGATTCCTTCTTTTCCGTACAATTCAAAAAGAACTTTCGTCGCAGATGAGGATGACATCCCTTGCATGCGTGTTTTAACTGTGTCGAAAGGTTGCCCTATTAACACTGTGGTCAATCCATATGACGCACCAGAGAGGAAAGTTATTCCAAAAGGAATAAGGGAAACATCCATAAGGAATGGAACCAATGCGTATATAACTGAAATAAATAGATCCTACTCTAGAGAGACCCTCAACGTGGGTATCGCTTATCGATTCTTGGTTTTGACATCTTGACATCATTGATCATCCCACGATGCTGCTCCTCCGATGGGCCGATGAACGATGAGGAAGAAAGGGGAATCACGAATGTCCGTTTCGTGCGAGTACTCTCATAAACGAATAGTGCTACAATAGAGTATGTACAATATAAAATCAGCATGTACCATGTACAGAGACATACAATAATATAATAGGATCCCACTGTACATCATAGACACAGTAGGTACCAGTACAACAATACAACAGTACAAGCTTCACACACGCACACGCTCTTTGTTGGGCAGCAGTACAATGTACCAGTGCCGTACGTGGCACAGAACATTACGTACTGTCAATACATTTTATCACAAAAACTTGAACTTGACATATGCCTACACGAGCCAACATACAGTAAAAATGTTGCACCTACGAAAACATATGGTACAGATTTGAAAAACAGTCCAATCGTTTCATCATTCTCTCGTTTTCTGCGGGATGTCGACAAACCGTTTCCTCTGCCGAAACTACTGTTTTTCACCTTTTTCAAAGAAAAAACGGCCAAAATTTTGATCACAAACTCACTGTATAATCTCACAACATACATTATATATAGTTATATAATGCAACAAACGTAACAAATATGACAAGCACTGACATCAAGTTCCAAGCATTTCGAAGAGAAAATCCATTCATCGGATCATTAGATCCTGGTCAAGATCCCGGTATCAAATATCCCAGATTCAGGCATTATGAGTATATTCCTCCAAGAAAGGCATCCAACGGAAATGATACTGACAATACTGGACGTGTTGTTGTTCCAACTCTTTCACCCACTCGAATGAATACTAATCCAGGAAATAGTCCAACAGCAGCACCTACTACATCTTCTTCTACTACTATTACCACTACTACGAATTCTTCTTCTCCTCCTCCTTCTCAGGGAGAAACTGGTGGGGGCACCAACAATAATGACGCCGATGACAACGGTGGTATTTCTAAGCCAGTTATTGATTGTGGTATTGATGAGAATGGTGATGTGAACGCGGTTCCGGATGCCTCAAAGAGCTTTGTCGACTACAAATACAAAATTATAACTGACCCTGGCAGCGCAAACCTTCAAACTGAGGTGCTACCTGTCCTTGAGAAAAAGATATTAGAAACAATTCTACCAGATATTTTCCAGTGTGAAACAGGTGCTCGTCATTTATCGCTTAACTTACGCAATAGCCGTCGAAAATTGGCGCTCCTTGGAGCTAGTGCCAATCCTCCAGATTTGGTATCTTTGAGTGGTAAGTCATGATTCGTAATTCAAAGTAAATGAGACTGCCGTACAATCTTCAAGGAACTTCAGTCTAACTTTAGTCTTCCTCGATTCTGATTTTCAGAGCTTTGCCAGGCAGATACTGAGGCGCAAGAGTGCAACGTTGTTGATGGTATGATGACCTTTTATCATGATAGTAATAATTTTGATTCTAGTTCAATCAAAGCTCTTACTTGTGATGCATTGAATGGCGATGCCTTGAAGATGGCACATCCAGCTATCATGGGACTTGAATGTATTCTAAATGACCCAGCATCCATTCCTGAGTCGGGAAATGGAATTGATAAAGGTGGACCTTCTATTGATCCTCCCACCCAGAGAATAACTACTCCAGTGGCTGTAATGAGTGCGTTAGCAGCAGTCATGGTAATTATGGGTGTATATGTTTACCGTCGTCGAAAGAAGATGGAGGACGAAATTCCTCCTCATAAAAAGCATTTGGATGATAGTGACGTAAATAACTCAAATTCCGTGTCTTTTGAGGATCTTCCCATGGCTTGGGCTGCTCAGTCCAAAGGTAATGGACTTGCTTTCGATATGAAGAGCATTGTTCCTAACGGATACAATCCAGAAACCATAAAGGAGTGCCCTGTTGAAGACGAAGAAGAAGAGTTAGACGAAGTATCATTGGATCAGCTGGAAATGAATGTGGACGATTCAGATCTGACTTAATCCTGTTTAATCTTATCATGGAAGTGCCAGAACTATTGACAACTCGATGAGTTGGTTCTGCTATGTACCGGGTGAATTGATAAAAAGTGTGGTTCATTAGAATTTTACCGTTTTAAACCTAAATCAACGCCAATTATATCCAAGTATTCAATGAGATGATGAGCATGCACAGCGCTTGGACTTCGAAGTTTTTTGAATGCACGACGTTCTGTAGATCTTACATCTGCCATAGTTATGCTGCCCCCGCATTCGTCAACAACTTGTTTCACCGTTCGACTTTG
This sequence comes from Chaetoceros muelleri, assembly GCA_019693545.1. NCBI lineage: Eukaryota > Bacillariophyta > Thalassiosirophyceae > Chaetocerotales > Chaetocerotaceae > Chaetoceros > Chaetoceros muelleri. Next base: position 12,259 of record JAAMXU010004405.1, read on the forward strand.
CCCATCATCCAAGCCTAACCGCAGTCGAAGGATGTCACGCTCGTGGGGAGAAAGTTCTGCTGCCATTGCATTTTCTAACGTTTGTCGGAGAAAGCTCAATTCAACAAATTCTTCAGGAGGAATTTCTGTGGATTGGATGCGGTCCATCAGCATGACGCTTCTTTCTCCTGTGTTGTCCCCTCCAGCTCCTGAACCTTTGTACGTAGCGCTTCCACTACTGTTCACTGGTTCATCAATTGATAGTAGCGATTCAGTTACCCTCAATGCCGTTCGCAACCGATTTGTAGATACACCCATCCTCGCAGCGATTACGTCTTCCGTTGGTATAGGTTCTGAAGCTTCAATGTACTGTCTAATCATTGATTTGTAAGAATTCTTAAAACATGGGTTAGTAATTGCAAAAAGATCAATTGTGCAAATTGCTAATTTGCATGGATGGAATTTACCTTGATCTCATGTAGTTGCGCAGGAACTTTCAAACATCCGGTTGATGTTTCTTGAAAACACTGCCTTACATAGCTTGTAATCCAATGGGTAGAGTATGTGCTAAACCTTAAACCCCGACTGGGATCGAACTTGTCCACAGCACGGGCAAGTCCAAGAACGCCTTCTTGAATCACCTCATCGAGACTAGGTACATCCCAGCCTCCATTGTAAATGTTCATATTACTTGATGCTTCCTTCTTGTTCATACTTACGCTTCTTCCTAGCCACTTCTTTGCGATAGATACTACAAGACGAAGGTTTGCCCTCATAAGCTTAGTGCGTGCGCTGGAACCCATTAGCAATATCCTTCGTAATTCATCTTTGCCTCCGGGAATATTCATCTTCTCAACAATGTCCTGTTCCGTTAGAAGATTAAGATCGGTCTCAATAGAGGCAACATTGAGTTTTGAACCGTCTTGCACTAGAGTGCTTGATATGCGTCTGTCGCCTTGAAAGTTATAATTTTCGAATGGTCCTTGCCAAAATTCCATTAGGGGCATCATATTTATGCCGGGTCCACTTTCGTTCATAGAAACGGAATCTATGTCATCTTCTTCATATTCCCAGGTAGGAAATGAATCGATGTTCTCTAACAATAATTCATCATTTTCAAAATGATCCGCTTTGAGTTTGGCTTCTTCAATAAGCATGCTCATTTCATCCCTCAGACGTTTAGCCAGGACAATCTTATTGCCTAAGTCATTTTCAGAATCTTTGGTTAATATTTCGTGCTGCATCATTTCTTCTCTCTGGTACCAAGCACCGGCGTCTTTTCGTCTCGGATCTTTTTTCTTCGTGAATGATCTAGTAGATACTTTTCCAGTTTTTCGTTTCAGCTTTCCCTGACCAGTCATTCCCTTTGAATAGATACTCCCAGCAGAATCCGAGGAAGAAGATAGACTAGCCTTCAGTTCGTTCGGACGGTATAGTGGTTGATAGGATAAATTCGCATCGCTGGTAAGAGGAAGGGTTGCTAATATATTTCTATTATGACAAAATGCACCTGAAACGTGAACCCAATAATGCATACAAATGAACCCAATTGATTGCCTTATCCTTGATAAGTTTGAATGTCGAATATGTTTATCTGTATTCATGACGTGAAGATGACGTTGCTGATGAAAATCCTTTCCAAGATCTGTAACTTATTTGATGATAAAGTGGTTAATAAGTTGATATGTAACAAGGTGTAAAAGAATAGTATTAATTAGCACGAATTAGCATGCATTGTGTATTGTACTCTTTGTGAGTACTGTGTGTTAGCCTTTTAGAGAGTAACAACCAACTGTTCTTCTGAACACGTGCTACATCTTGTGTGTACATACAGTACTGTAGAGGATTGTAAAAGTGGAGAACAATAGTCAACGTGATTGTGACGTCATTGTTTCTGATAGTGGCCCAAGGAAAACCAAACTGTTTCACTCTTTCCGGTACCCCCCCTACTACTACTGGAAAATTGTCTGCGGCAGCACGGTACCCAGCCAGTGTACGTGAACCAGGATGAATGATGGCACCGGCTGGCCCTGTACCACCATACCTAATACTACCATACAAGGTACCCTACGATCCACGGTCGGTACTCTAGCTCTGGGCTACAGTGAATAGGGAATATAGGAGGTCGCCGAGATAGTGCTACTAGCTAGCAGTAGAGCCTCTCTCTAGAGAGTAGAGAGTACAGAGAACAGATTGGATCAAGGATCAAAGATCAAACGTAGTAGAAAACGCACAGTAAAGAGCAATACATTCTCAAAAAGAACGAATGCAAAAGAAATATAAAATAACACTAACTACAAACGTGTTTTGTTTCATGAGATGAATCAAAATGAATCACTCTGCGAGTAATTTTCTTTAGGAACCTTGCTTTGAGATCCAATGTTGCACCAATTTTGCACCGAATCCAGTGGCGCCACTTTTATCATCCCAAACAGGACCAGCAATGTCAATATGCGCAAATGGCTTCTTTTCGTCGACGAAATTCTGAAGGAATAAAGCTGCAGTGATAGCTCCACCATAACGGGTCCCGATATTCTTAATATCTGCAATCAAGCTCTTCAACTGCTCGTTATATTCATTCTCCAGAGGCATTCTCCAGCTCTTCTCTCCTGTCATCTTTGAAACTTCTGCTATGTCATTTGCAAGATCGTCATTGGATGTCCACACTCCACAAACCTTTTTTCCAAGCGAAACCATGCAGGCCCCGGTCAGAGTGGACAATTCAATTATTGACTCACATCCTACTTCCTTGTCCGCATACACCAAAGCATCAGCGAGTGTAAGACGTCCCTCTGCATCAGTGTTAAGGACCTCAATGGTTTTGCCATTGGATGCTGTCAAAATATCGCTAGGAACGTAGGCTCTATCACTAATCATATTCTAGTAGTATAGGAAAATAAGTAAACTGAGTTGAAAACATTGAACAGTTAACATCACGAAATATTGATAAAAGTGGCTTACCTCGCATGCAGCCACAATGAAATGGGCTTCTACTCCCTCGGGCTCCAACGCACCCACAGCTCTTGCAGCGCCCAAAACAGCAGCCTTTTATTCAAAGTCAATTTATTACAAAAGGTAAACATTCAAAACAACAAACCCGTCGTCAGATGCGCACAGTCCATACGTAAAACAAACAAACAAAACACTGCATTCAAAAACATTGCTTGCCACTCACAGCACCTCCACAATCAAACTTCATCAACTCCATCATGGCAGTCTTGATATTGTACCCT
>JAAMXU010004408.1:0-11395 GCA_019693545.1 Chaetoceros muelleri
ATAAAACATAAATGCATATATTTACTAAGTGACTACCTTTACCACAATATAGACACTGAATAAATCCAATATTTTCCTACATTTATTCGCAGAGCGTCCAAAATATCATGCCAGGTACCCCGGTTCTACAAGACCCCCCATGCCTGTTTTCCTCGAAAACAACAAGGTTTTATAAAACAAGATTTGAGGAATGTAAGTAGAATGTGGTTTTACATTCATGCCACATGATTGTAATTATCAATAGCTATACTAGTCACCAATTATTCAGACCATCTTCAACAAGCAGGAGGTAGAAACATCTGATATGCAATAACAATTTACGTTAATCAAAGAAGAAGTGAACCAACATTCATGATGCCCTTAAGTTCCTCCTTTATTTCTTGTTCTTGATAACACGGTGGTAATTTTTGTAAGATTTTACAGTACTAGGTACTAATCAACAGGTCTTCCAAACAATGAAGTTCATCATGCGCTATTTGTTGGTAAAAGAGAGAGTCTTTCTGCAGCTTTTGATCCCCGTCTAGCTCCTAGCAATAATTCCTTTTTGGGATAAATTCCGAGTCTTGGTATGTTCATAATGCGCACGTAGTACCCTCTTTCCTCTGCCCATTTAAGACGATCCAAGTCAACTATATGCTTTGACATCTTACCCCGTTTTTGGTTAACAAGATGATTCTGATCCTTTTCACCAACACTATAATCCGCAGCTGTCATTATTAAAGGATAATCATTCAACAGGGAATGTTCCAAACAAAATGTTTCAAGTTCCTTGCTACGAGGATAGGTTATTCTAACTGGAGCACCGCTGCGTTGTGATGAGTTCAAATCAAGCATGCTGTTGCTATGGCTACTATTGTTACCGCTTGTATCCCGGACTTGATTGGCCTTTGCAATACAACACGGAGAAACAACAAATGGCAAATCATGAGCTACTGCTGCTTCAATTGCCAAATCACTTGCCGCTCCGCATGCATGTAAGGATACGATTGCCTGACAATTATGCTTCATCAAATAGTCTATTGCTTCTCCCCTACTTGTATCCAATGAAGTCAATTCTTCCAAATCTCGCACAAGAGTTTGTACCTTAACACCAATATCCGCTGCACGTTTTTTCAGTCTCTCCAATGCCCGTGGGTTGATATCTACAGCCAAAACAGTTGCATCAATATCCTTGAAAAACCATGCAAGAGGAAGTGATAGATTACCAGCACCACTGGCTAGATCAGCAATCACTATTTTCCTCCTTGGATCATCTGCCTCCTTTTCACTCTCTGTTTCATTCTGGTCAATATCCTGAAACAAAGTCCTCAGTACATACAATATAGCTTCTACTTGTGCTTGTTTTCGACTGCCTCTTGGGGTACCTTGTCTCAAACCACCTCCGCGAATTGGATCAATTGGTGAAGGAACAGAATCCCAATCTAACTCTGGAGCATCCAGTACATCCATTACGGTTGTAGGTCTTACCTCCCACAATGGTTCTAGAATCTTCAAGAGTGCATCTGTTTCCTGACCTTTTCTCAAACGTTGTCTGGCATATTTTTCAGCTCTATATTTACGATGTTGAATTCTTTCTACAGTGGATGATTGATTCATGTTTTCATGTCGTTTCTCGAAATGTTGTGGTGGATTCACCGTGATCCAATGAAAACGCAGTTGGCCAATCGAACTCTCACTATCATGCTTCTCATGACAATGTCGCTGCTGCATCCTCTCCATGGCCTGTTGGGCAGCAACATTTGTCTCAAACTCAATTTTGACACTTCCACCATGGAATTTTCCTTCATCTCGAGGTTTATTGGACTTTGGCTTGAGATAAAATGTAAGAATTGGTAAATTTTCAAAAAAATCCGACATGAAATATCTTTCCACCTTCTCGCTTGGCAAGTACCAATTAATGTTGCCAATGTGTATCCATGTAGCACCATTGTTGATGTCACTGGGGCTGGTGGGACTGTCGTTCCTTTGCACCTTTTTCTCCTCCTCCTCCTCCTGTGAACGAGGATGCAAGAGCAGGCGACAGGAAACTTGTCTTCTTGTCCCTTGTCGTTTCTTTCGACTGCCTAGTGAGAATAATTTTCGACTAGTAGTACTACTGGTAGTAGAATAGAAATAATCATCAGTAGCACTGCGATAATCACCACTGTACTGCTCTTTACGAAGAATAGATTGGATGATGTTGTTATGATAGAAAAAAATAGTGCGAGTAGTACCACGACGAGCAGCAAGAGTATGGGCGGTGTTTTTGTGGCTCCTATTCCCGCCCCTCCGGACAACCATGAAACCAAATGCGTGTCTACATCCTCCAGTGACTGACGATAAATAGAACCAACTACCAGCAAAAGAAAACGGCGAGAAAGAATACAAAAAGTAGGTGGTTGTTATATGCAATATTTTCTTCATGTGTTTCTTTTAGTGTCAAAGTAAATAAGTGGTGTGCTGCCAGTTGGCAAGCACTGTTTGAAGTTTGTTGAAGGTACAGTAGGTACCAGCAGTAGTATTTTAGCAGTACCAGGGTTACGTACAGACACTTTCTCTGTTGTAGCTCGAGGGACTACAGCTACGTACGCTAAGTACGCATAAAATTTAAAAATTACTAACCCCCTTAACAGCATAAGCCCCCCTGCAGCAATCATGTGTACTTTGTCTCAAAAACGCCAAATCCATCTCAACAGAGAATCCACGTGAGTGCAATACGAAAGCATCCAAGAACCCCTACTTGCACACATATTTTAATTTTTCGGTCAGGCTAAAATTCCTAACTTTCGTAGAAATCCACCAAAGTTACAAGACACCCCATTCGTGTCCACACATAAGAACGGAAGGATATACCATAGTAGACAACGAAGAGTCTTTTGTATGTGTGTGTGCCTTTGTGCAATGTGTGATCAAAGTGTTTCACCTCAGAGTGGTTTTGGTGTGCGATGGAAGGAATTGTCCATCAGTGAGTCTTGCTTGAAACCTGTCATTTTGAATCATTACCCAAACATACCTTTTTTTAATACACACACCACTCTAGAGAGAGCAACGACGAAGGTATCCACAGATACTTTGGACCAGAGCAATATATCTCTATCTTTGCAAAAGGAAGTATTTCTAGAGAGAGAGAGAGAGAGAGGTAGGGAGAGTGAACGGAAAACGCACACATGCACTAGTTTGTTCTCCAGTTAGGATCGTATACCGGTAACTTGACTGTTGTAGTGCAGTATTATTCATCTAATCCACCCCCCGCCCGCTCTCCTTGGAAAGAGACAGTAAGAAGCCGACAAGATTTGAAAACATTGTCGCATCCAACTAACTGGAAGGATTAGATATTTGGTTGGTGTCAGCCAGTATCCTTGATAACGAGAGTCCTATATCTCCTCCGTCCTCTTCATCATCCCCTGTTTTGTGTCAATTCCTTTGACAGGAGTTCATCTTATTGTTGCTGGTAGTCAAGATAGCAGTACTTTTGTCTCTAGATAGAAGCTGCAAAAGTCACAACCAATTAACTCATTCGTTTCATTGCCGTCGTCATCATGAAACTATTGAGCATTTTGCAACGGGGATCCAAAAAGTCGGATGCAGCAAATGTTCCCGCAAGCAGTGGCAACAGTTACAACAACAGCAGCAACAACCCCGGTCATAACAAGACCATCGTCCAAAGCCATACTGCACTGGTAGGAAGAGGATTTAAAACACAAAGACCTAATGAGAAAAGCAAGGCACAGCACAACTTTATTCATAATCATCCATCCCGTCATCATAAACGACATGAAAGTAACAGCAGCAGTAATAACTCTATATTTTCTATACCCACTCAAGGACATGACGATCAAACCATTGATGCCAATACACTGTTTGAGTGGTCTGTAGCTGATAATGCTCCCTCGGTTGGATCGATTGCAGATTTGTTTGTGAAAGATTCTTGGCGTCGCGGGCCAGAAAATGATGATGCCATTGCTCAGAAGGAACAAAAACCAAGCCACAAGACATCTCACAAACTTCGAAACATGGTGACATCGAAAAAACGTCATGGATATGGTTCCAGCAGTGACGAGGACGACGATGGAATCGATGATGATGACTATCACGACAATGCCGTTATGGAACACTTTCAATACTGCAAACTATCCGATTCTCCACCTCGACCAGTCAAACAGTCTCACAATCCGAATAATACTAGTTTTACAAGTGTGGACCATACTCCTGTTCGAAAGGGGAAAGGGCACGTTGCCACGACGGAGAAATTACACAGTCCATCCAAGATCCAACCGAGACAATGGCGCAATGGTACGAATGCGATCCCCATCCAGGCCTTGCGAAATGTCACTACTCCCAACCGAGAGTCAAGGGGTGGAGAAAAGAAGCTTTGTGCTGAGCTCAAGGGGAGGATCCATGCTGTGAATTTTGATGCAGAGGAAGAGAACCGTAAGGATCGGTCTTATGATCAATCGTTAAGAAGTAGCATTGGTTCTCCATCTTCTTCGGTTGATGATGCATCGGTTCAAAATGTGGGGAATGCCAATAGTCCGTTTAGTCATGTTAGAGCAGATCGTGGTAGGATGGAGGATTTGTCCATGTTTGATTCAACTAGAAATTTGGGGGATATGAATGTCAACCCGGAGAGATTGTATGGGGAACGTGTGGGAGCGGACATGGAACCTGAATTTACGTTCTCCATTACAGAAGAGGATTTGTTTGGGAGTGATGTGGAGTCAACTTGGTTGTTGAATGATGGAGATAGTGACGACGAGTCAACAACATCCAATGATGATCATAATGATCATGGCCAAGGCAATGAAAAGATTAGAGAAAAAGTGAATTCTGTTAAGCAGAGATATGCCAAGAAAGATCAAAGTATAAGAACGTTTGCAACAGATGGAGCTGTAGCGGATGATGAGTCTACATACTTTTCTGGAAAATGGAAGAGTTCTGCTTCGTCAAGTAATAGCAACGAAGGTTCCTCCTCTGGCAGCCATCCTGTTACCAATCATAAGTTTCGTAGCAAGGTTCGGAATCAAGTCAAGAATAAATTTCAGTCTATTGTCAAGAAGAAGAACAAGGGGCAAGACATTGCTTCACAATGTGCCATAGCTTCCCACGTGGAGAAACCCAAATTCAAAAGGCAATCATCGGAGCTCTCCATGGCGCCCTTGACGGGAATTGAAGAGCATTCTAGGTTAAGACTTGTGGGTAAAGGTAGAAAAGACAAGGAGTTATCAAGAGAAGTCGAACGGAGAAAGGAGATTGAACGGAGGGATATCGCCCGAAAAATAAAACAAAGGAGAGAAAGAGAGGAAATGGAAAGAATCAGAAGAAAGCAGGTACTGGATGCTGAAAAATGGAAAGCAAATGCAGTGCAGACTCAAAAACCTAATATAGGTACATGTACAAATCATGGTCGAACAGATCCACCTAATGAACGATCAAGGATAAAGTTGCAAGCTTGCGCACAGGGTGATATCATCAAAGAAGGTATTGTTGGAGTTGCGCCAAATGCAACTTCATCGAAAGATGCATCCATAGAAACGCAAACTCAACCTTGCGATGAGCAGTCATCCACAACCACTGGCAAATCTTTTCATACATGCTTGACCACTAGGATAGACAACACAACTACCAAGGCGGGCTACTTGCATCACATCAACACTGTCCCTGATTTCGATCCTTACTTCCCTGACGAAGATTCAACTGCCCAAACTCCAGAAGCTTTGGCACCCACAACGCATGATTTCTCTTGTGTAATTTGTAAAAAAGGAGAGAGAACACATTTAGCTGTGCCCTGTATGCACTTTTCGTTTTGTGGTGATTGTGTGAGCATTTTGGAAAAACGACCTGGAGGCACGATTCGTTGTACGGTGTGCAATGAACAAGCGGACAAGTTTTCAAAGGTATTTTATTAGAATCAAAGCGAGTTGTGCTAATATCTAATATGTTCATCTATCACAATTAATTGGTGAGCATCTTTCTGTTCACACCAAAAATATAGACTATACATATAACATATATTTAAAAATGTTTATTTTATGAGTCATGCCATGGATGCATCAAGAATCGTCAAAAAGTTGAGACGATAAGCAACGCTATCCACTTCTTCCCATAATTCATCCATCCATCAATCGAATGTTATGTGCTCGTCTGAAAAACAAATCATAGTCATATACAAAGAAACGTACATAGATGTAATTGAAGGAGAAATACTAATAATAACATCATGCGAAACGAAGGAACAGAGCAAATACTTGAAACCACGAAAGTACATTATCGCAACCAACTTAATGGGATGAAAACATCCGAAATGGATTTTGGAGAAGCCAAGATGAAAATGGCAAGTTTCATCAAGGCACAGGAGCCCCTTGATGGTCTTGTTTCTGGCGACGGATCGGCGTGGACTGACATGGTATCCGTTGATACTAGGGGTTGGATACGCTGCGTATACTATACGCTATACGCCTACGTATGTACGTTGTAATATACGGTACGCTGCAGTTTTGGCGTATACGTATAAAGGCGTATAGTTGGCGTATAGTTGGCGTATAGTGCGCACTACGTGCGCATGTGTGGATTCTGCTGTACTGCGTACTGCTGTACATCAAAGTATATTTTCTGAGTATCAATGGTGTATGTAGAGTCTACTGAAAACAGACAAGAATGTACTAAAAATCTAAAAACTAAAGTTTTTGTCAATTGGATTATTTAGGATTGATGTAGTGTTTACAGTAAAATGCACTGCATCATCATTGAATGTCAGTTGGAGCAATTTTTTTCCACAAATATTGAGAAAAATAAAGCTATATTACTACTGTTAAGAAAGCATTTCATCAGTTCAATTCTTGGCATTGTTGTATTAATAATATTCTCAACACTGGCTCATCTAGCAAAAATATACTTAGCAATACAGGCTACATAAGCACCTTCAGAAAGAGTATTCAGTCAAGCATCAAAAATTATCAACAACCTATGTACTTCTTTGAAACCTGAAATGGCTGGAAGGTTATTATTTATTTCAAAACATGTGGATTGGTACTATGAACATATTTCTGCGACTGATATTGTAGAAGATTAAAAGTATTATGTTATTAATACTTGCATGGTTGATACTTTATGTTATACAGTATATAAAATCAAATTCAGATCTATGTACAATGAGTGTACAATGTATCATGTATCACCATTAATTTACTGTTTACTGTGCTTCCACCTAGGAAACATTCTATGGCGTATATACGCGTATATACGCTATATACGGTACGCCAAGCCTTCAGCGTATGCGTATATTAGCGTATATACGGTACGCCAAAAATATGGCGTACCGTATCCAACCCCTAGTTGATACGGCTCCCGTATCAAAGTATACGAATGAGAGCAGTACAAGAGTGGAAAGTGCCAGTAGATGTTGTGTCGCTTCTTGAAAGCTCGGATTTCCTTCAATTGCCATCGAGTGAAGGGGAAGAAACTTTATTCTCTAGCAGCTAACAGTATATAGGAATGAGTGAGTGCACGGACTAGCTTGGACAGAGCGCAGCACCATGCTGCCTGATGGTGCTGAAAACTTTCAAAGTGGAGTTCTCTGTGCCCAAAAGCAGTTCGTTTTGTAGGAAACAATCATCATAAGATATTGACATGCTTTTGAAATGCATATTGTAAGACAACATGATAATGAATTCTCGCAATATTTAGCAGCTTTCTCTCTATATAATTAGAAACATATATTACCTTACACCAAACTTTTCTTTCTCAAGTGCATATCCGTACGTTCATTCATTGATCCGGTCTATCTATCCCATCCAAGCAGTTTTTCTGAATCCCTTTCCAGCATAGACAGTCTTATCAGATCCAAGCTCTTCCTCAATCCGAAGAAGCTGGTTGTACTTAGCAAGGCGCTCACTACGGCATGGGGCACCTGTCTTGATTTGTCCTGTGCAAAGTCCAACAGCCAAATCTGCAATGTAAGTATCTTCCGTCTCTCCACTGCGGTGAGAGGTCATGACTCCCCATCCAGCCTGTTTGGCCTTAGTTACAGCATCAATGGCCTCGGAAATGGATCCAATCTGATTGACCTTGAGAAGCAAGCACGTGCAGGATTTCTCTTCAATGGCCCTACCGATCTTTACGGGATTGGTCACGGTAAGGTCATCACCAACAACCTGGAATTGCTCTCCGTTCTTGGCTGTGAATTTGGACCAGTTCTCCCAATCATCTTCATCAAAGGGATCTTCAATGGTAACAATGGGAAAGTCAGCAGCGAGGGATTGGTAAAGGTTTCCAAGCTCTTCTCCCGAAACCTTGTTTCCGTCGTATTTAAAATCAAGATCGTAAGCATCTTCTCCCTTGACTTTAAATTCCGATGCTGCAACGTCCAATCCAATGGTACACTTATCCTCATATCCCGACTTCTTGAGTGCCTCCATGATAAGCTCGCACCCCTGTCGGTTGTCACATGGCGGTGCAAACCCACCCTCATCTCCAATCAACGTCGCATCTCCACCAAATTTAGCCTTGATGATCTTACCCAAAGTATGATACACCTCACATCCAATCTGCATGGCCTCCTTGAAACTTTCTGCTCCAGTAGGAATCACGAAATATTCCTGAAACGCAAGCTTATTTCCCGCATGACTTCCACCATTGATCACATTAAAACACGGCACGGGCATGGTATACTTCTCCTCCCCATTCCCCGCCAAATCGGCATAATGCTTGTAGAGAGGAACGCCCTTGGCCGCAGCTCCCGCCTTGGAAACAGCCAACGAAACACCCAAAATGGCATTGGCACCCAACTTGGACTTGTTGGCTGTCCCATCGAGCTTGATCATGGCATCGTCAATATCCCTCTGTGCGGTTGGGTTGAGACCCATGATGGCAGGTCCAAGGACGGTGTTGACGTTGGAAACGGCCTGGAGAACTCCCTTGCCAAGGTAACGATCTCCTCCATCGCGGAGTTCACAGGCTTCGTAGGCTCCCGTGGAAGCACCAGATGGGACAGAGGCGCGGAAGGTTCCTTTTTGGGTGGTTACTTCTACCTGTGAGTGTAGTGTGTGGATGGGTAAGAGATTTGTGGAGTGACAAAGACATGAGTTGAAAAATGCAATCCATAGAATGGAAACTTACCTCTACAGTTGGATTACCTCTGGAATCCAAAATTTCACGAGCCAAAACTCCTGTAATAGTACAATCACCCACAGCTGCGGCAGATGCCATGGAACGACGAAATCGAATGGGAGAAGCAGCAGCACCACCCTGTCCAGACGTTGAAGATTGACGATTTCCCATTATTGACGGTTGAAGATTACTACTATGAATTATATTTTGAGTGACAAAGGCAGAAGAATACCTAGTTGTTGTTCCTATGTTTTGTTGTTTGTCGGAGAAACCAAACAAAGTAAATGTGTGAGAGAGATCGAATGCAAGTGAAATACAAATTTCAAGAAAAGATCTTCCAGGGACACTACATTCATTACAAAACGAATGATGAGGGTTCTCATGTTCTATTGCTTCTTCTACACACACCAGTCTCGTATCCCCATGGATATTATTAAGAAAGAAAGGGACTTTGTATTATGCCACCGTATTTTGCAACATAAAATATAGACAAAACTCTAGAGTAGACAATTTCACAGAACAACAAGTTCCAACATGAATGCGCCACTCGTCACTGATTGTAGCAGCATTAGGTAGGACAGTAACAAACAATCTATCATACACCTATCACAATTTATCCAACATGGTTCATTTATCGAACATTCAATCCTTGGATAACACTTTATCGCTTTGTCTTCTTGTATCTTAGTCAAGCAAGAACAAGCAATCTATCCTTCTTGTTCATGATATCCATCGTACTCTTATTCATAAATAAGATGTATGAATCAATCAAGAGAAGGATACTTTCATGATTCATGACCAAATAAATGACACGCTAACTTACCCGAAAGGAGAAGAAAGGCGAAAAGTGAGGGAAAGCGAAACATGTTGCCTTCGTTTGATAAAACGTTGATGAATACGTTATGCGTTGAGTTCCAAAATAATGACTGCCAAAGGACTTGGAATCATGGCCATTATTGATTCTTCGATAGTATCTATAATACAGTATCGATAGTATCAGTACAGCGGTCGTACCGTTGTATCGTTCGCACTCGCACCGTAAAAAATATCTCGCCCATTACACTGTACAGTACGTACAGTAGTTTTCCCAAGAATCTTTTGATTTGTGATTTGTGTCCATGTATCGTCCGTAACGTTTTGTACGTGCGTACATACAGAAAAGTTCAAGTGCGTCTGTCGTGGCATCTGGTCACCAGTCATGTCTCTCACAACATGGTGTCATCTCTTGTGGTACACCATACTGTACCTGGTACCTGGTACCTGGTAGCAAAGCATGCACGAACCCAAAGAATGAAGGGTGGTGGGAGGCGTTTGGCACAGACACTGGATGGATTATTGTGCAGTGGTACAGGATGTGGTACTACTGGTACCGTATATACCGGTAGTACTGTAGTAGCGTAAGGTTTAAGGTAGCACCTGTATCTCGGCCGCTCCTGACATTTAGATCCCTATGTCCAATCCTACAATCCTATTTCCTCTACTGTAGCTCTACTCTCTCTAGAGAGAGAGATAGAGAGGAGTGCTCTTTCTCTCTATTGTATGAATCACAAAGAAAAATCGCCATTGTCGGAAGGAAGGAATAGCACACAGCGTATCGGTCATCCATCATCCCAGCCTTTTGTGTTGGACCGAGTCATCAGCCAGCCAGCCAATCAATAATCTATTTCATTGAAAGACGTCACAAGATTCTTTCACTATTCTACAGTACATACTCAAGCTCCTACATTCATTGTCTCTCTCCTCTCTCCAGACTCTAGTAGTTGCTGCCTGCCTGTTTGTTTGTTCACCTGTCTGCTACCTCACAAGACAGACCACCTTCCACTCCAGAATTAAATCGAACTGCTCTTGCACAAACAATCGATCTGCCCATCTATCTACTGCTCTATAGCACCTTTCACTATTATTTGTAACAAAAAACACAACCATGGTATTGTTCAAGTGGTACATAATGTTGACATGCTTTACTTTGGCAAATGCCTTCTTGGCCACTCCTTCTCATAGAAGGATGATGGTCCGTTCTTCTCGTTCATTTGGATCCGTCATTGAATCGCAAAAGAATCAAAGGTGAGAGAAAACGTGGATAATAACAGAGCGAGTGTGTGGGAACAAGAAGGATGAAAAGAAGAAAGAATTACCTTGAGAGAAGTGATCACACTCGTTCACTCACTCACTGGATCTGTTGGTGGTTTATATCTTGTGTGCAAGTGTTTGTACTAGTTGTAAATTGTATATCATGTCCAATATCGGTTGAGTGGAGTTCTCATCATTCATGATGATGTGTATGTAACGTGTACCCAAGTTCGTATCCATC
>JAAMXU010004411.1:0-13167 GCA_019693545.1 Chaetoceros muelleri
ACACAAGTCATGCATCTCATCGTACTTCACATTTTGAATGTTATGTTTTGTTATCGCCGCGTGAATAGCAAGTTCTGTCAATGCTTTTTTATTTTCCTCTTTACTGAATGCCGCCTTATGATGTGGAAACATGGCATTCGTGGCATAATCAACGAAGCTGTCTACGATTGACGTTTCATCTGGAACATTCGAGTTTTCTAATCTTTCACTGCCATTTGACCTTGTATTATCATTGTCTTCATCCTTTGATGAAAGGCCACAAGCAGAAGCAATAGATTTCACCAGGTCCTCGCAATAATTGTACGTGATTGTGAAGGGATCGTTCCCAATTTCATCATACGTCCCGGCACTTTTTGTATCAGTTCTACTTAAAGTATCATCGTCGTCTATAGTAGACAAAGTTTTACGATTGGTAATCTGATCAGGAGACGTGAGAGATCCATCTATTGTACTCTGCTCTTCGAAAGTAGTCTCGTCTTCGTCATCCGACATTTGTGCAGCCTTGGAATAAAAACAGTGATGTAAGTATAAAATCATCCAACGCATCGTTCAAAAACTCAGTAGAATTACTTACCCTTGCCTTTGCCTTGTACTCTTCCTTGAATTCTTTCTTGTATCGTATTTGTCGCCTACCAGGATTGGTTGATTTGCCACTTCCAATAAAAAATAAATCCTTGAATAAATCTTCAGCCTCACTTTCATTGCTTTTAGTATACATTGAATGCATACTACGTCCCGTAAAGGTATCTTCATCGTCATACGTGTAATCTCCAGTACGTTCAGTATAGTCCGTCACTTCCGTAGCACTATCAGATTCGGCAGCAGATTCTTCCTCGGGAACAAATTCATGAACTGTATTTTGCTGAAACGATACCAAAGATTGCCTCGGTCTATCGTCCTGCGTGTTAAGTTCCATCCGCTGACGTTCAGTATCTACGGATCGCGGTCTACCACCAACAACATTGGCTTGATTTCTCATTGACCATGCTTGCTTTGTTCTATCTCGAAGGGTATCGGCTCGTTTCGAATTACCTTCTGTATCTTCAATTGACGTATCATCGTCATAATTATCATTATCACGAATTTTATTATCCATCTTGCGTGATTTTTTTCGGCGTCCTTTCTTTCCTCCAGCAATGTTATCATTGAGAAGAATGTGACTATTGTTTACATTATTATCACTAACGGCGCCACGTGGATCATTTAAAATATCAACAAGTTGCTCACCCTTCACGGGAAGTACAGTCATCGTCACTTCTTCCTTGGCAACATCATCTTGGTTTTCCAACGCTGCATTGTTGTCTTGGACAGATTCCTGAGTGGATCCTTCGACATTGGTCACAGAAGGATCATCTTCTTCTACAAAATCTTGATCCCAAGGATGCTTCCTTCTTGAAGTAGACGATGCGTGACTAGCAACCGACCTACTTCGTGAATGATCTTTTCTTTCTTCTTTGTCATGTTCTGTATATCGACCACTGCTGCGTAAAATACTCACAGGTTCAAAGTTTCGATCCACGTCTAGTTGAGCAACACTAGCTTCGCTGAAGCTCTTACTCGGACTTTGACTTCTTTCGTGAAGTCGTCTATCCGTTGCAATCATGTCTCTAACAAAGCTATCACGATCGAGATGAAACATTGCCCCCTCGTCTTCATCCTCGCTGACGTAACTTATAACGTTCTTATGGACTACACCTTCCAATGAATCATCTGCATCTTGCCATACTTTTTCAAAGTTTCCATTGACCGACTCTGTCAAGTCGTCTTCATGTGACGGCGTGACTGGTTGCGGCGGAGAAGGGTTTGCAGGAGAGGAATGCAAGTCGACCGTTGAATGAAATGGTTCCTTACTAACATCGCAAGTAACTGTCAATTTTCTTCGAATCTCAGGTATGGATGGTTCCACTTCGTCCGCCAGTGGCAATGTGGATTGAACTGGCGGGCGATAGGATAACTTTGCGCTCAAATGAGAAGTATTCTCTTCGGTTCGTCTAGGAGAACGTCTGCCCGAGAAAGGAATCGAATCCGTTGTCGTGTGCAGTTTCTCCGTGATATCGTCTGCCCTTGGATTTTGCAAGGCTGAAGCTGGTGCAGAATTTGTTATTTCCAGCGAAGCAGGTGCCAGGGTCCGTCGAGCTCGAAAGTCGGTTGCCTTTGTGTAGGGATTCGTGTCCCGTTGGCGTTTCGGTGGGCCCTCACTGTAATCGTAATTTCTCCAATCGATCCGTCTTGACATGGTTAGTGATGAATATCCAGCCAGCTATCAGCAGGGGAAAGCACTTTGAAGATATCACGTTGTTTCGGAAACTATACTTTGTCTATCTACTGAAAATGAATCAAGGAAGGTGAAAGGAAATTGGCGTTCGTTGAAAAAATTGTTGCAGTTGTACTGTAGGTTGCAATAATATTACCCAGATTTACCGTACTTTGGTAAACATGCACCTTGCTTATGGTGTAAATTTTTGATTTGATTCCCGCGAAGAATTTAAGTCTGTACGTTCCTGCAAGACTCACAACTCGCACCTCTGGGGTGTTCGAACCTCCACCAAAGAAATTTCCTGGGAAAGGACCAGTTCCCCCCTGTAGCGTCTCCCCCCCTAAGCACAATCTCTAACACGTGGAAACGTACAACATCAATCACATCTTCAAGTCTTAAAGTACAGTACGTACATGGTGCTATGGTAAAATGGTGTACGGAATATCCGTGATAAAATACGTGTTACTCCTCGGCTCTCCTCAAACCAACACAATAAAAACAATACGGTACATGCCTCGAATACAACATATCAGTATCAACCGGCGACACAAACACAATTCAGACAATTGCTAACACAACCAATACAATCAAATCACAATGAAGACGACAGCAATACTCATTTCAATCCTCGCTATTGTATCCCCTGTTGTAGAAGGATCATTCCACAAACCATCCTTCACTGCTTCTCCTTCCCTTCATACCGCACTCTCCATTCGTGGAGGAATGCAACTGTTTGTCAAGACCCTCACTGGAAAAACCGTATCGATTGAGGTCGAAGAGGGAGAAAGTATTGAAGATGTCAAGGCCAAAATTGCTGAAAAGGAAGGGATTCCTCCAGAACAGCAAAGATTGATCTTTGGAGGCCAACAGTTGCAAGACCAAAAGACGCTCAAGGATTACGACGTGGGAGACGATGCGACGCTTCACCTTGTTCTTCGTTTGGTAAGTTGTACAATGGTTGTATGATTTTGATTGTAAGAATGAAACATTATCATTCATTATTTCCCATGAATGGACTGACTGATTTTTCCAGCGTGGCGGTATCGTCTTGCACTGAATGATGATCAATCTTTTCACTTCACAGCGCGGAGGGATGGGAGTCAAACAAATGTTTGATAAAGTGACAGGTCGTGGATCTTTTGAGGTGAATGAATCGTTTGTATATGAAAATATTTCAGATGAACTTGATGAGGAAGATAGAGAGATTATGAATTTGTTTGTCGAGCAGAGTCAGAATGCACAGAGAGATGCAGTTGCAGAGGCAGAGTCGAAAGCTACCGTGGTGAAGGGTGCTTTTTATAGGATATGCGATGTGCCATCGAAGCCTTGCGATGATAGTCCTTTGGAATCAATTGAACACCCAGAGAGGATTACAGGTAGGAAAAATAGTGTGTTTGGTCCTGAGGGGCAAATGATCAGGACGGATGGAACTGGAAGGAACACCAAGCTAACCAAGGTTTACAAGAGAGATGATAATAGAGGTGCGTTGCTAAAGGCTTTGAGAAGGATGAAATTAAATATTTAAGAAAAGGTGGTGTATAGTTTAAAGAATTAAAAGTTGCATATCTACAGTAGAGTGTACGGTAGTGTGTATATCTTTCTTTGGTTTGAAACGAGCTGCAAACAGAAATTGACGGGTCGGTGCATCATACCTATATGACACTCATGGCCTGGCGTATTTACCAGCAAGACAATCGGAAATAAATGTATAAAAGAACCAAAACACAACAGTAGCCCATGTTCCGGATAACACTAATTGTTTTGGGCTCGTGTTGGCGTTGGCATAATCATATTTGGGCTTTCCCTGTTTCTCCTGCAACTTTTGGTACGTCCAATCTATATTACACAAACGATCAAAGGTTCAATTCATGAGTTGGCGTTTGGCGACGTCCGTCCGTTTTCTTCCTTTCACATGTATCTGTGTATGTACTCATCCATTACTAGTAGAAAGAAAGAAGCAAAACTCACCGTTTGGGTTTTCAATGTAGGCATCCATATTACCTTGTGCTTCTTTTCGTGAGCAGCCATCTTGGGCCATGTATTTTAAAACCGCTTGCTCGTATTGATCCGGAAATAAAATACGTTGGATGAATGGCTTTGGTCCTGCACGAATGAGAGAACCAATGGGACCGTATGCAGCTCCACTTTCCTCTTCAGGCTTGGTTGGGAACCATTTTTGAGAAGCTTTGTCAAAACGAGGAGCCATGAATATTGTAGAACTTGTCGTGGTGGTGCCTCTGCTTGTTTTCATTGCCTTGTATTGATGAGTAGAAGTGAAGCCCGTGACGATGCTTGGTAGAAACATCATCATGATTGCGAAAAAGGAGAATTTGGTGAAGCTCATCATTGAATCTGAAACAAAGACGTAACAGTAGTTGGTGAATATTTTAAATCTAGTGGAGGACTAATAATGAATCACTGAGATCTGAGACCGAGGAAAGATTTGTGATGAGAGATGAGAGTTACATTTATATTGAATATCCATTATCTTCAAGTAGTGCTCTAGCAAGATATTTCTGACTGCAGAATGCTACATACATGGGACCAACAACTACGTACTGTACGTAGTAAAATTCGAATAGGTAAAAAAAATGACATGCAAACTTCAAACTTCTCCACAGTTCAAGGAGTAATTGATTTTATATATTTTAACAACACGGAAATTCACTCTTCAAATTCTATCATTCATTTGCGAGTAGAGCACCCTTCTTACTACTTCTTCGTTTCCCATTCTCAGCTGTAGGAAAAGCTCCACCCCCGCTGTTACTAGTTTCTTTATTTTTTCTCTTGAATATTCCTTTGAATAGACCCTTTTTCTTCTTTTTCGTTTGATCTGGAGATGGACTTGACATCTCGACTTGATCGTAGATTTCAAGTTGTGCAGGTGAGGAATTTGGAATCATGGAAGAAGACTGAGAAGTTGATGGTCCAGTTACGTTAGAAATTGGAGACATCATTTCTTGGTTGCCTTTTTTAACTTGCACTTCAGCACCGCTAGGATTTTTTTCCAATCCAGGATTATTACGAAGACTTTCCGGCAAGTCTTCCAAGTTTCCTTTATCACTATTAGCCTTGATGAGTGCCTTGGTCTCAAGTAATTCAAGAAGGATAGCTTCACGTCCCTCGTAAGCACGCATAATCGTTGAAACGCGATCAATCTGACCCGCAACAGTTGTTTTGCCATAGACATAATTCAAAAGTTCAGAGACCTGTGCAATAACCTCAGGGGACGTTCCATCGAGGGAATCAACATCTTCCGACTCGGAATATGACGAGTTATCATCTTCGCCTTCATTAGCTGGTTGAAAAACTTCACCAAAATCACTACTTTTCTGGCTTCTATCTTGCGAAGTTTGAAATTGAGGAACTTGATGTGATTGCCAGGGATCCGCCCCAAAGGCATCACGTGCAGAACAATCGAGCTCTCCACTGCTTGATTTGGAACCGTCACCCCCACCAAATGCCTTGAAACCGTCGTACCCACTGTCTGTGCTTTCAGATTTCCCCTTGTCGACGGAGTCTTTGTTGTCAATATTGGTAGCAGCATATCTTGCATCCAACTTACGGATAAGATGCTCTTCCCTCCCTCTGTATTTGTCAAACAATTTGTCAATGAGCCTCACCTTTTCAGGCTCATTTTGTTCCAGCATTTTTTTCACCGCAAATCTATAGAAGCGATCAGGGTTCAATTGGATGGATTCGTCTCTTGTTAAACCAAGGTCGGGTTTAAAGTCTTTTCCGAACTTCTGAATAAGCTCTTCATCAACAGTTTTTTTCATTTGAGCTGCATTTCGTAAGTTCTCTAACAGAAGTGAAGGACCTCCAACACTTTCCATAACTGAAACTTGCTCTTCAACCTGATCATCGTAGGTAATTTCCTTGAAGGGGATATTAAGATCTTGTTCCACGGTATCAAAGTTCTCTACCTGTGGCATAAAGCGACTGGAAGGCCGAGTATTATTCTCTGGAAATGATGTGGGCACAAAATCATCACGAGATGATTGTAACTTGTTCGTGGATGATCCAGTCAAAGGCGGTGGTGATGTTGGAGGTGATGGCGGATTCATCTGATTCTGATAAGCAGCCTTGTCAGAAACATTGATAATCTCAGGATTTTGAGGTTTATTGTACTTGATGACATTTTCCTCAGGTTCCATTTGTTCATTTTCATTGCTTTCAAAATCGTGAGCATTGGAGCCTGCGTTTCTGTTCACGAATTTCTTGGAACGGGATGTTTCTCTCTCAGCTTTCTTTTTTTTCTTTTGTTCATCCTCGATACTTTTCCTAAGCTTTTCAGTGTTTCTTTTCCGTGATTCTTGCCACATCTTTTTCTTCTTTTCAAGAAAGGAATCTCCATCTCCTGAATCGTAGGTTCTATCATCCATGGAATTAAAGGTTTCATCGTCTGAGAAGTCACCCCGTCCACCATCTCCTCCCATAACTGGGGCGCATACAGTGTCTATGAGCATATCTAGAAAAGATTCTGAGTGATAGTTCCTTCCTCGTCTTCTACCTCTTCGAGTATCTTTCCTAGTGTCTTCGGTATATGAAGTCTGTTCTGTATAAAAGGTATCGTCTCCGGACTGAAGAGATTCTTCATCTCTGGGGTCATTCCTGCGCTTTGGAGATGCTTGTCTTCTGCCTTCTCTTCTGGGTAAGCTTTCGTCCATAGTCTCTTCATCATAATCATCCTTCGGGGGAGCTAAGTTATCATCCCATTTTATAGTAGTACTTGTATTCTTGTTTCCATCCGCTATTTTATCACTTTTCTCTTTCTTGGGACGCCGAAATAGCAGATCAACATTTTCGGCATCGGCATCAATAATGACATCCATAATTTCGTCAAACTTGAGGCGGCTCATGGGCTTATTATTGATGCTGAGCAACTCATCACCGACGTCTAACATACCGGACATTGCGGCGGCACCAGTCCTTGGCAATTCACAGATGCGCACTCCTCGCTGCTGATAACGATTGTGAGGGTCTTCCATCGGCTCAAACACTATACCCATTGGCTTCTTCAAAGAGATACGGATCAGCCCGTTCACTGTCGGTCCCTTTTGTTGAGGCGGATTAGTAGCGAATCTTGCTGGAGCACCTGTCCCGGAATCGGCATTGGGGTCATAGCGCCCATAGCTATGTACGCGTGTATCGTTGAGGGCCATCCCTCCCATTCTTTGGGCAAGGATGGGGCTCTCGGCAGCGGTATGAGGGAACGACTTGGAGGACGCATTCATCCCTGCAGATGTTGCGTGCGGATCACTTAGGTTCACTCCTCCTCCTCCAGATTCTTGATCCCACCATTGCTGAGGGATTGGGGACGCTCCACTCATTCCTGGATTTCCGCTCGGTTGAACGGTCATTCCAGCATACATGTTAGGCCAAATATAATACTATGAAGCCTCAAGTTTGGAGAGAGGCTTGTTTGGTCTTGGTTTCGTGTTCTGAGTCTTACCTAGAGAGTATTCTTGTGTCCGAAAGAAAGGGCGCTCTGTTGTCTCTCTCACAAGTACAGTAGAGTTTGGTAGTGTGATGGTTGGGGTACAAGACACTGTATTTTTTGTGTTATAAAAATGTTGTACCATACCGGTACTTTTGTGTCGTGTTGTGCTGCTGTTTTTAGTGTGTAAAATTTAGGTGTACTACATAATTTCAAGTTTGGCTGTCCAACTTTTTCTTTCTTGATTAAGCCCCATTCGAATTGCCGTTGGTTCTGCTTTCGCCAACTTTGTGTAGATTCGCTACGCATATTTTGGAAGTTGTTTCAAAAAACGCCTAAATAGATCCGTTGTAAGGGGTGTCCGATTTTCATTCAAAAAATATATAAAAAAAATTAATTATAAGTTTATCAGAAAACAAATCACATTTTATAGTATTGAGTGTTTAAAAACAACAAACACCATACACGATCCAACCTATTTTCTTGCTGCTTGATACCATGTACCATAAGAATTTCGTTCCAAGTTACTATTTTACCACGATAATAGTTGTTTCAATTTATACATTCTACGCTCTCTTCTCAAGGATTGTACTTCTTTCTTCAGAATCTGAATGCGTGACTCCATCTCATCTCGATCTTTTGAACACTGTGGATCTCTAAGATCAGCCTGAATAATTTCAATCTCATGGGATAATTCATCAATATAGGGCTGGTAATGATCAATCTGCTTTTGTTTTGTTTTGTTTGTAGAAATGGAACCGGTTTGATTCAATGGCCCTGAATTGTTGGATTCTTCCGACAATGGTGATGACTTTGGAAAATGATACCAAGCAGACCATATAGTTGTGAGATTTGCAATGTCATTGGTCGCCTTGATGACATCTTGAGATGTCTCTTGATCTGTATTGACGGATCGTGGGAAAATATCCATCTCATCTGACGGAATGGTTTCTTGGCTATCATCCTCTGGAAATGTCATGCAAAGAGATTCTTGACTTCCGCTCGTTTGAAAAATCTTGGGAGCATCCGAGACCCGAACATTGCCTTTTACAGTTCGACATGCGGTGCTCGGGTCATCATTATTATTATTTGTCTCCGCGCACGTTACTACTTCCGAAGAAAGTCTATCTTGAATCATTTTTTGCTCTCTTCTTTTCACAAAACTTACATCTCCAACCGGCAACGATAACTCGTTATGGTGTTGATTGTGGACATATTCCGAATAGGGAATATCATCTTGGCGACCCCAATACCAACGTACAAATTCAACGATCTTTCTCCCCATTGAAAATGAAGAGTCTGTTGTACCAGGATCTCCCTCTAACATCTCTCTTAACCTTGGTGATTCTGAGATAATAACAGATAGGGAATAGGGAATGGCAAGACCGATCGCTGCATATCCTGCGCGTTTCATGTAGATTGGCCAAGATGTATCATCCTGTTTGGGTTTGTCTTTAATTATTTGCAATAGATGATTGGGGTATTTCGACGATAGACGCTCAAGTGCTCTACGTGAGGCAATGATTGGTATCCCTTTGCCAATGGAGCTCATTTATATCTATATATTTATATATGTATATGTGTGTGTGTGATACAGTCTTTGAACTGCTTGAACTCAAGTCTCTTTTGATCGTTTTTATAAGTTTCTTATTTTAGTTAGAGTTTGGATTCACATAGATAAGAGTAGCTAGTAGCTAAAATGGTTGGCTCTACGTACTGTACTTATTAGCTCCATCCATGGTACCAGAGTACCTTAGTTGGCTCTACGTAAAATACTGTAGGTACATTATAACGTACACTACACTACATACGCAGTTCAAGTGACAGCACAGTAGACCAAAAAAAGCTACAAAAAGTCAGTTGGAAGTTGGAAGTCTTTTTGCTCTTGCTTTCATTCACACATTTTGAAACAAGAACTGTACCAATACAACAAATATTTTTTTCTTTATCAATCATGATGTTCCTGTCACGTATCAATCTTTCTATCCTGTATTGTTTCTCCCAAGTCGCCTTTAATGCACCAATAGTGTCAGCATCCGGAGAAAGTGTGGGCTTCTGGACAACTGCTGACGAACTGTCAACCATACCTACCAGTGGATGCGGATGGGATCACATAATTGAAGCAGCAAATAGTGCTGATCCAATACTGGCAACCGTGGAAAATCAGGACAGTAACACAAACGTTCAGATCCTGGCTGCTGCCATCGTATTCGCTAGGACACAAAACGACGCCTTTCGGACAAAGGTTGTTCAAGCGATTGAAAATCTTGTCGCAAGTGGTCAGCCCTTACAAAGCTCTACATTGGCATGGGCTAGAGAAGTAGGGGCTTACGTGATTGCTGCAGATCTTGTTGGTTATCGTGATGATAGCTTTGATAATTGGTTATTAGACATTACTGACAATTGGCGAGGTTCGGATGATCGTACGCTTCTTGAAATGTTTTACAAACGTCCAAACAATTGGGGCTCCCATGCATTTGCTTCCCTTGCTGCAATTTATTCTTATTCGAATAATATGGTAAAATTAGAAGAGATCAGGGATTATTGGGTACAGTGTATTGTTGGTCCCAAACCAAGTGATTTGGCTTATGGAAGTGATTTGAGTTGGCACTATGATCTCAATGACTTACGAATGATCAATCCTTTAGGTTCCACTAAGGATGGGTTGAACATTGATGGAATTATTCCAGACGACATGAGACGTGGTGGATTCTTTTCCACGACTCCAGCATCAACTGGTTATCCTTGGGAATTCTTACAAGGACAAATTGTAGCAGCACGTATTTTGGAACGAATGGGTATGCCTATTTGGAATGTCGGGGATAATGCCATCGCAAGGGCGGTGTATGCTCTGCAGATTCGACTCGATTCTGAATTTGGTGGATGGGCCGCCAGTGGTGACGATGAGTGGTTGTTACCATTTGTTGATGATGCATATCAAACAGATTATAGTTCAAATTATGATATTTGCAATGATCGTATCTACAAGCATGGAAAGAATGCAGGATGGCCGTTGGTATTGTTAGGAGATGGAAAGACCCAAAGTACTAATAGTCCTTCCATATCTCCAACTGCTGAGTTGTGTCAAGATGATCCAACTTTTTCGTTTCAACTTGATAACGGTCTTACCAAGCAATGTACATGGTTGACAAAAAATGAACGCAAAGCTAGAAAAAGGATTTCAAAATATTGCACAAGAACAAATGTTCAAATTGGATGTGAAGCTACTTGTGGTACATGTTTCGAAACAACGAATCCAAACTCTGCACCAACTGTATCCCCAACGAACCAATGTTCCGATGATCCAAACTTTTCCTTTCAACTTGACAATACAAATATCCAGCAATGTTCATGGTTCACCAGAAATGACTCCAAGATTGCAGCTCGTCGATTGAAGTATTGTCTCGGAGATGGTCTTTACGTGACCAAGGATGAAGTTACGAATGCATGTCCTAAAGCCTGTGGACTATGTTAGAAAATATTTCTAGAACAGGTGCCTGTCTGTGCCATGAAGTCTACAGGACTGTATGTTTATGGAAGGAAAGAAATGCAATAGATGTTAAAGTTAATTTTTTTTAGGTGAAAATAGAAAATATGTTTTATACTGAAGATTGTCGCCCTGGTGTCAGTGCAAGTTTGCACTACTGATGTAATACGGTTCTCTACCCTCTGGTACTCCTTCCGTCCTCGTGCAATCTCTCCTTATGACGTACGTAGGGTCGATAATAGTGCCCGTTGCTAGCTAGTTGTCATGTATCAGTACGTACGGCTACTAAAATGTACACAGAACCTCACTGCGTGTGCCTCGTGCGTATTGTACATCAAATTGGTGCTAAAACTTGATGCGTGTCTAAGATCGCCGTGCTCTTTCTGTCCCTCCAGTGTACTTAACTCTACCGGGGTTACGATACAGCAAGTGGAGCAACTCCCTCTCTCTCTGTCTCTCTCTCTCTAGAGAGTAGTAGCTAGAGAGCTCTCTACTAAGCTAGCTAGAGAGAGCTACTACTCTGTAGCAACCAGACAACCAGAAAAATAGAAATCTACGATCTGCGTTGGCCTTCCTTGTTTTTGTCTTCCACCTTCCATCTCTCTACCAGTAGCAATTTTAATTACTTTGCGCTGTAGTTAGTTATTTCCTTCGATCTATCTAATAGAACTCATCTTAACTTATAATAATAACGTGAAGAAGTAAGGAGTGATGAAGTATCCATCAACAGTATCAGCCCTACTGGTGCTCCAAGCCCTACAAAATACTGTCGCTTTTGCGCCTTCGTCCACCGTAGGAAGTGTGCCAGCATCATCTCTGACGAAAAGATCTGCCATTGTGGATCCATCCGTGTTCACAGATGTCCACCAACACATCGATTCACTCTCTGCTGCTTTTTCCTCGATGAATTTAGCTGATGCTGCTGATGCTGCGGCAACTGCTGCAAAAGATGACAATGGGTGGTTTGGATTTCTAGAGGGGCCCATAGAATTTTTGCTTGGGTTGATTCACCAGGGATTTGTTGGCGTTGGCATGGATGCGGATGCTTGGGGTTTGACCATTATTGCCATGACAGTCATTATCAAGTTGGTCACTTATCCCTTGACGAAACAGCAGTTGGAAAGTACGAATAAAATGCAGGTGAGTAAGACTGTCTCCAGCTACACATGACAACAGTAAAAGAAAAAGAAATACAAAATCATATTTGCGGAATCTGACACTTTTTTTCATCTAAATGTGCTTTTGTGTAATTATTACATACTGTCAATTTCAATTGCTCGTGTAGGCTCTTCAACCTACCATTAAAGAGATTCAAGCAAAATACCAATCAAATCCGGAAGTGATGAATCAGAAAATCGCACAGATTTACCAAACTAATGAAGTGAACCCTCTTGCCGGATGTGTCCCATCCCTTCTACAGATTCCCATTTTCATTGGCTTGTACCGTGCAGTACTTACTCTCGCAAAGGATGATAAGCTCAATGAACCATTTTTGTGGCTTCCGAATCTTGAGGGTCCTACTTATGGGGCTGATCCTGCACATGGTGCCGACTGGTTATTTCAAGGATGGTCCAATGGTGCCCCTATGTTAGGATGGGAAGATACACTTGCGTTCCTCACGATTCCTGTTGTCCTTGTCCTATCGCAGAGTGTCAGTATGAACCTTATGGCAAGCAAGGACCAGGAACAGCCAGCATTCCTAAAATTCCTTCCTTTGCTTATTGGCTGGTTTTCTTTAAATGTTCCAGCAGCTTTGGGAATTTATTGGGTTGCAAATAACTTTATCACTACTGCCCTTACGCTCCAGATTCGTAGTACGTTCGCACCCATGACTCCTGTGGTTCCGACGGGCAAAGGTCCCGTAATGGATGTTGAAACGAAAACTTTTACACCTGCCCCTATTGGCGAGAAACCAGCAGGATTTGGTGTAGTGGAAAAGTCATCAGATGGTGTGAAACCGATCACTCCCATGGATGCTGAGAT